>JAIUJO010001932.1:65000-102500 GCA_023846275.1 Vanilla planifolia
TGTTTTTCTTCTTCTACTTCTCTTTTATCATCTTCTTCTTCTTCTCCGTCTTGTCCTTCTTCTACTCCTACTTTTTCATCATGTTCTTCTTCTTCTTTTATTTGTTGTTGTTCTTCTTCTTCTTCATCTTCTTCTTCTCCTTCATTATCTTCATCATCATCATCTTCTTCTTCTTCTTCTTCATTTTCTTCTTCTTCTTCTTCATTTTCTTCTTCCTCTTCTTCTTCTTCTTCTTCTTCTTCTTCTTTCTTCTACTTCTTCTTCTTCTTCTTCTTCTTCTTCTTCTTTTTCTTTTTCTTTTTCTTCCTTAACTTTCTTCTTCCTCTTCTTCTTATTCTTATTTTTTCTTATTCTTTTACTTCATCTATCTTCTTCTTCTTATTCTTTCTTCTTTTCCTTCACTTGTTTTTTCTTCTTATTCTTCTTTCTTCATCTTCTTTCTTCTTTTTCAACTTTCTTCTTTTTTCATCTTCTTGTCTCTTCTTCTTCTCCTTCTTCTTCTTCTTCTTCTGGCTTCTTCTTCCAAAACATCTTCTCCTTTTTTCTTCTTCTGCTTCTTCTTCTTTCTTCTCGTTTTTCTTCTTTTTCTTTCTTCTCCTTCTTCTATCTTCTTCTTCTTTGTTCTTCTTCTTCTTCTTTCGTCTTCTTTATTCTTCTTCTTCTTTCATCTTCTTTTTCTTCTTCCTCTTCTTCTTTTTTCTTCTACCTCATCTTTTTCTTCTTCTTATTCTTTCTTTTTTTTCTTTCTTCTTCTTCTTTCTTCTTCATCTTCTTTCTTCCTCTTCATTCTTCTTCTTCTTCATTCTTCTTCTTCTTTTGTTTTCTTCTTTTTCTTTCTTCTTCTTTCCTATTCTTCTTCCTCTTATTTTTCATCTTCTTTTTTCTTCTTTGTTCTTCTTCTTCTTCTTCTTCACCTTCTTCTTTTTCTTATCATTATTCTTCTTCTTCTTCATCTTTTTATTCTTCATCTTCTTCTTCTTCTTCTTCTTAATTCTTCTTCTTCCTTCTTTCCTATTTCTTCTACTTCTTTCTTCTTCTTCTTCTTCTTCTTTTAATTCTTCTTCTTTCTTCTTCTTCTTCTACTTCTTCTTTTTCTTCTCTCTTCTTCTTTATCTTCTTCTTTTTTATTCTTCTTCATCTTCTTCTTTATTATTATTCTTCTACTTCTTCTATCTTCTTCTTTTTTCTTCACCTTTATTCTTCTTCTTCTTCATTTTTCTCCTTCTTCCTCTTCTTCTTCAGCTTCTTCTCCTTCTTCTTTCTTCTTCTTCTTCTACTTTTTTTTAATCTTCTTCTTCTTCTTTCTTCAACTTCTTCTTCTTCTTTCTTCTTCTTCTTCTTCTTCTTGTTCTTTGTCTTCTAATTTTTCTTATTCTTCTTCTTCTTCTTCTTCTTCATCTACTTCCTCTTCCTCTTCTCCTTTTCTTCCTCTTATTATTCTTCTTCTTCTTCTTCTTCTTCTTCATCTTCTTTCTCTTCTTCTTCACCTTCTAATCACTCCTATTCTTCTTCTTCTTCTTCTTCTCCTTATTTTTCCTTTTCTTCTTCTTGCTCTTTTTCATCATCATCTTTTTCTTCTTCTTCTTCTTTTTCTTCTTCTTCTTCTTCTTCTTCATCATCTTCTTTTTCTACTTCTTCTTCTACTACTTCTTCATCATCTTCTTCTTGTTGTTCTTCTTCTTCTTGCTCTTCTTCTTCTTCGTCTTCTTTTTCTTCTTCTTCTTTTTCTTCTTTTTCTTCTTCGTCTTTCTTCCTTCTTCTTCTTCATGTTTCTTCTTCTTTCTTCTTTCTTCTTTCTTCTTTCTTCTTAATCTTTTCTTCTTCTTCTTTCTTCATCTTCTTCCTCTTCACTTCTTTTTTCTTCTTGCTGTTGTTCTTCTTCTTCTTCCTTTTCTTCTTCTTCCTCTTCTTCTTCTTCCTCTTCTTTTTCTTATTCTTGTTCTTTCTCTTCTTCTTTCCTGCACTTCTGCTTCTTCTTCTTTCTTCATCTTTTTCTTCTTCCTTTTGGTCTCTCTTCTTCTTCACCTTGTTCTTCTTATTTCTTCTTCTTCACTTCTTCCTCTATCTTCTTTTTCTTTGTTCTTAATCTTCTTTCTTCTTCTTCTTCTTCTTCATCTTTTTTCTTCTTTTTCTACTTCTTCTTCTCCCTCTTCTCCTTCTTCTTCTTCTTCTTCTTTCTGCTTCTTCTATTTCTCCTTCAATCTTCTTCTTCTTCTTTCTTCATCTTCTTTTACATCTTCTTGTTCTTCTTTCTTTCTCTTCTTCTTTTTTCTACTTCTTTCTTCTTCATCTTGCTTCTTCTTTCTTTCTTCTTCCTCTTTCTTCTTATTTTTCTTTTTTTTTTCTTCTCCTTCTTCTTCCTCTTCCTCTTCTTTCTTCTTCCTTTTCTTTCGTGTACCTCTTTCTTCTTCTCAGTATTCTTTTTCTTCATCATCATCATCATCATCTTCTTCTTCTTCTTCTTATTCTTCTTCTTCTTTTTTCTTCTTTCTTCTTCTTATTCTTCTTCTTCGTTTTTCTTCTTCCTTCTTCTTCTTAATCTTCTTCTCCTTCTTCTTCTTCTTCCTCTTCTTCTTCTTCTTCTTCTTTCTTCTTCTACTTCTTCATTTTCTTGTACTTGTTCTTCTTCTTCTTCTTCTTCTTCTTCTCCTTCTTTTTCTTCCTCTACTTCTTCCTCTACTTCTTCTTCTACTTTTACTTCTTCTCTTTCTTCTTCTTCTTCTTCTTCGTCTACTCCTTCTTCTTCTTTTTCTTCTTCCCATTCTTCTTTTCCTCTTTTTCTTCTTGCTCTTCTTCTTCTTCATTCTCCCTTCTTGTTCTTCTTGTTTCTTCTTGTTTCTTCTTCCCTCTTCATCATTCTTCAACTTCTTTCTTCTTCTTCTTCATTCTTTATCTTTCTTCTTCTATTTATTCTTCTTCTTCTTCTTCTTCTCTTTCTTCATTTTTCTTCTTTTTCTTTCTTGTTCTTCTTTCCTATTCTTCTTTCTTCTTTTTCTTCTGTCTTCTAATTCTATTTTCTTTTTCTTCTTTTTTGTTCTTCTTCCTTCATCTTCTTCTTTCTTCTTCTTTCATCCTCTTCATCATTTTATCTTCTATTTCTTTCTTCTTCTTCTTTTTTCTTCTTTTTTCTTCTTCTCCTTTTACTTCTTTCTTCTACTTTCTTCTTCTTCTAATCCTTCTTTCTCTTCTTCTTTTTCTTCCTCTTCTTTTTTAACTTCATCTTCTTATTATTCTTTTTCTTTCTTCTTCTTTCTTCTTCTTTCTTCTTTTTATTCTTGTTTTTACTTTCTTCTTTTTCTTCTTCTTCTTCTTCTTTCTTCTACTTCTTCTTCTGCTTCTGCTTCTTCTTCTTCTTCTTCTTTCGTCTACTTCTTCTTCTTCTTCTTCTTCTTCTTCTTCTTCTTCTTTTCTCTTTCTCTTTTTCTTCTTCTTCATCTACTTCATCTTCCTTCAACTTCTTCACTGTCTTCTTCTTTCTTCTTCTTTCCTGTTTCTTCTTCTTTCTTCTACTTCTTCCTCTTCTTCTTCTTCCACTTCCTCTACTTTCGTCTTCTTTATTCCGCTTCATCTTTCTTCTTGTTTTTCTTCTTCTTCTTCTTCTTCTTCTTCTTTCCTCTTCTTTCTTCGTCTTCTTTTTTCTTCTTCTTCTTCTTCTTCTTTCTTCTTTTTTTTCTGTCTTCTTCTTTCTTTTTTATCTTTTTTCTTCCTCTACCTTCTTCTTCTTCATTCTTCTTCTTCTTCTTTTTTCTTCTTTTTCTTTCTTCTTCTTTCCTATTCTTCTTCCTCTTATTTTTCTTCTTCTTTTTTTTCATCTTCATTCTTCTTCTTCTTCTTCTTCTTCCTTCTTTCTTCTTTCTTCTACTTTTTTCTTCTTTTTCTTCTTCTTCTTTTACTTCTTTTTTCTTCTTCTTTTTCATCTTCTTCTTCTTCTTTCTTCTTTTATCTTCTTCATTTTTATTCCTCTCATCTTCTTCTTTACTCTCTTGTTCTACTTCTTCTTCTTTTATCTTCTTCTTCTTTTTTCATCTTTTTTTCTTTTTCTTCTTCATTCTTCTCATTCTTCCTCTTCTTCTTCTATTTCTTCTCCTTCTTCCTTCTTCTTCTTCTTATACTTCTTCATCATCTTCTTCTTCTTCTTTCTTCAACTACTTCAACTTTCTTCTTCTTCTTCTTCTTCTTCTTCTTCCTCTTCTTCTTCGTCTTCTAATTCTTCTTAATCTTCTTCCTCTTCTCTTCTTCTTCATCTTCTTCCTCTTCCTCTTCTCCTTATTCTTCCCCTTCTTTCTTCTTCTTCTTCTTCTCCTTTATCCTATTCTACATCTTGCTCTTTTTCATCATCGTCATCTTTTTCTTCTTCTTCTTCTTCTTCTTCTTCTTTTTCTTCTTCTTCTTCTTCTTCTTGTTCTTCCACTTCTTTTTCCTCTTATTCTTCCTCTACTTCTTCATCAACTTGTTCGTCTTCTTCTTCTTCTTCTTGCCTTCTTCTTCTTTCGCTTCTTCTTCTTCTTCTTCTTCTTCTTCTTCTTTCTTCTTCTTTCTTTTTTCTTCTTATTCTTTTTTCTTCTTTCTTCTTCTTTCTCTTTCTTCTTCTTCTTCTGTCTTCATCTTCTTCTTCTTCTTCTTCTTCTTCTACTTCTTTTTTCTTCTTGTTGTTCATCTTCTTCTTCTTCTTCTACTTCTTCCTCCTCTTTTTCTTGTTCTTGTTCTTCCACTTTTTCTTTCCTATTCTTCTTCTTCTTCTTCTTCTTCGTTCTTCATCTTTTTCTTCTTCTTTTTGGTCTTTCTTCTTCTTTTTCTTCTTCTTGTTCCTCTTTATTCTTCTTCTTCTTCTACTTCTTCTATCTTCTTCTTCTTCGTTCTTCATCTTCTTTCTTCTTCTTCTTCTTCATATTTTTTCTCCTTCATTTTCTTCTTCTTCTTCTCCCTTCCTCTCCTTCTTCTTCTTCTTCTTCTTCTTCTTTCTTCTTCTTCTTCTACTTCTCTTTCAGTTTTCTTCTTCTTCTTTCTTCATCTTCTTCTACTTCTTCTTGTTCTTCTTTCTTTTTCTTCTTCTTTGTTCTACTTCTTTCTTCTTTTTCTTCTTTCTTCTTCTTTTTTCTACTTCTTTCTTCTTGTTTTTCTTCTTCTACTTCTCCTTCTTCTTCCTCCTCTTCCTCTTCTTTCTTCTTCCTTTTCTTTGGTGTCTCTCTTTCTTCTTCTTAGTATTATTTTTCTTCTTCTTCTTCTTCTACTTCTTCTTCTTCTTTCTTCTTCGTATTCTTCTTCTTCTTTCTTCTTCTTTCTTCTTCTTATTCTTCTTCTTTCTTCTTACTTCTTATTCTTTTTCTTCTTCTTCTTCTTCTTCTTTCTTCTTCTACTTCATTTTCTTATTCTTGTTCTTCTTCTTCTACTTCTTTTTTCTTCTTCTTTCTTTCCTCTTCTTTCTTCTTCTTATTCTTCTACTTCTTCTAATTCTTCTTTCTTCTTCTTCTTCATATTCTTCTTCTTGTTCTACTTCTTCTTCTTCTTTTTCTTCTACATCTTCTTTATCGACTTCTTCATCTTCTTCTTCTTCTTCCTTCTTTTTCTTCTTCTTCTTCTTCCTTCTTCTAGTTCTTTCTTTTTCTTCTTCTTCATTCTTCTACTTATTTTTCTTCCTCATCCTCTTCTTCTTCTTCTTCCTCATCTTCTACTTCTTCCTTCTTTTCCACTTCTTTATCTTTTTCTTCGTTTTCCCCTTTTTCTTCCTCTTCTTCTTCTTTTTCTTCTTCTTCTTCTTCTTTTTCTTCTACTTCTACTACTTCTACTACTTCTACTACTTCTCCTTCTTCTTCTTCTTCTTCTACTACTTCTTTTTCTTCTTCTTCTTCTTCTTCTTCTTCTTCTTCTTCTTCTTATTCTTCTTCTTCTTCTTCTTCTTCTTCTACCTCTTTGTCATCTACTACTTCTTCTCCGTCTTGTCCTTCTTCTTCTCCAACTTTTTCATCATCTTCTTCTTCTTTTATTTCTTGTTGTTGTTCTTCTTCTTCTTCATCTTTTTCTTCTACCTCTACTTCTATTTCTTCCTCTTCTTCTTCTCCTTCATCATCTTCATCATCATCTTCTTCTTTTTCTTCTTCTTCCTTTTTATCTTCTTCTTCTTGTTCTTCTTCTTCTTTCTTCTTCTTCTTCTTCTTCTTCTTGTTCTTTTTCTTTTTATTCTTCTTTTTCTTCATCATCTTTTTCTTCTTCTTTTTCTTAACTTTCTTCTTCATCTTTTTCTTAACTTTCTTCTTCTTCTTCTTCTTCTTATTATTATTATTTTTTCTTCTTCTTTTTCTTCTTCTATCTTCTTCTTCTTCTTCTTCTTCTTACTTCTTATTTTCCTTCTACTTCATCTTTTATCTTCTTCTTCTTTCTTCATCTTCTTTCTTCTTTTTCATCTTCTTCTTCTTTTTTCATCTTCTTGTTTCTTCTTCTTCTTTTTCTTCTTCTTCCTTCTTCTTCCACACTATCTTCTCCATTTTTTTTCTTCTGCTTCTTCTTCTTTCTTCTAATTTTTCTTCTTCTTTTTCTTCTTCTTCTTCTTCTTCTTTTGTCTACTTTATTCTTCTTCTTTCTTTTTCTTTTCTTCTTCTTCTTCTTTTTCTTCTTCTTCTTCTTTCCTCTTATTTCTTTTTCTTCTTTTTTCTTGGTCTTCTTCATCTTTTTCTTCTTCTTCTTCTTCTTCTTCTTTCTTCTTTTTTTTCTTTCTTCTCTTTCTTCTTCATCAAATTTCTTCCTCTTCTTTCTTCTTCTTCTTCATTTTTCTTCTTCTTTTTCCTTCTTCTTTCCTATTCTTCTTCCTCTTATTTTTCTTCTTCTTTTTTTCTTCTTTCTTCTTCTTCTTCTTCTTCTTCACCTAATTCTTTTTCTTATCCTTATTCTTCTTCTTCTTTATCTTTTTCTTTTTCTTGTTCTCCTTCTTCTTCTTAACTCTTCTTCTTCATTCTTTCTTCTTTCTTCTACTTCTTTCTTCTTCTTCTTTCTTCTTCTTTATCTTCTATTTTATTCTTCTTCCTCTTCTTCTTCTTCTTCTTCATCATATACCTCTGCTCTTCTCCTTCCTCTTCCTCTTATTCTTCTTCTTCTCCTTCTTCTTCATCTTCTTCCTCTTCCTCTTCTCCATCTTCCCCCTCTTATTCTTCTTCTTCTTCACTTTCCTATTCTTCTTCTTGCTCTTTTTCATCATCATCATCATCATGACCTCCTTCTTCTTCTTCTTCTAATTATTCATCAAATACTTCTTGATCTACATCTTTTTCTTGTTCTTCTTGTTCTTCTTCTTTTTCCTCTTCTTTTTCTTCTTCTTCTTCTTCTTTCTTCTTTCTTCTTCTTCTTATTTCTGCTTCTTTCTTCTTTCTTCTTCTTTCTCTTTTCTTCTTCTTCTTTCTTCATCTTCTTCTTTTGCTTCTTTTTTCTTCTTGTTCTTCATCTTCTTCTTCTTCTTCCTTCTCTTCTTCTTCTTCTTCTTCTTCTTCTACTTCTTTTTCTTGTTCTTGTTCTTCCTGTTCTTCTTTTCTGTTCTTCTTCTTCTTCTTCTTCTTCTTCTTCTTCTTTCTTCTTCTTTTTCTTCTTCTTTTTCTTCTTCTTTTTGGTCTTTCTTCTTCTTCTCCTTGTTCTTCTTCTTTCTTCTTCTTAGTATTCTTTTTTTTTTTCTTCTTCTTCTTCTTCTTCTTCTTTCTTCTTTCTTTTTCTTTTTCTTCTTTTGTCTTCTTTCTTCTTCTTATTCATCTTCTTCTTTTTTCTTCTTTCTTCTTCTTGTTCTTCTTCTTATTTTTCTTCTTCTTCTTATTATTGTTCTTCTTCTTTTTCTTCTTCTTTCGTCTTTCTTCTTCTACTTGTTCATTTTCTTCTTCTTCTTCTTCTTATTCTTCTTCTTCTCCTCATTTTTCTTCTTCTGCTTCTTCCACTTCTTCTTTTTCTACTTCTACTTCTTCTCCCTCTTCTTCTTCTTCTTCTTCTTATTCTTCTTCTTTTACTTCTTCCCTACTTCTTTCCCTCTTCTTCTTCTTACTCTTCTTCTTCTTCATTCTCCCTTCTTGTTCTTCTTGTTTTTACTTATTTCTTCTTCTCTCTTCATCTTTCTTCAACTTCTTCTTCGTTCTTTATCTTCCTTGTTCCTTTTATTCTTCTTCTTCTCCCTCTTCCTTTCTCTTCTTCTTCTTTCTTGTTTTTCTTTCCTATTCTTTATTCTTCTTTTTTTCTTTCTTCAAATTCTAATTTCTTTTTCTTCTTTCTTGTTCTTCTATCGTCTTCTTCCTTTTTGCTTCTACTACTTCTTTCTTGTTCTTCTTTTTTCTTTTGCTTCTTCATCTTTTTATTCAACATGTTCTTTTTTCTTCTTCTTCTTCTTCTTTCTTTCTTCTTCTTTCTTCATCTTCTTTCTTTTTCTTTCATCCTCTTCTTCATTTTATCATCTATTTCTTTCATCTTCTTCATCTTTCTTCTTCTTTCTCCTTTTTCTTCTTTCTTCTACTTGCTTCTTCTTTGTATTCTTCTTTCTCTTCTTCTTCTTCTTCTTCTTTTGCTTTACTCTTCTTCTTCTTCCTCTTCTTTTTTAACTTCTTCTTCTTCTTCTTATTCTTCTTCTTTTTTTCTTCTTTTTCTTTCTTCTTCTTCTTTCTTCTTTTATTTTCTTTTTTCTTCTTTCTTCTTTTTCTTCTTCTTCTTCTTTCTTCTCCTTCTTCTTCTTCTTCTTCTTCTTCTTCTTCTTCTGCTGCCTCTTCTTCTTCTTCTTCTTCTTCTCATTCTTCTTTCTTTGTCACCTTGTACTTCATCTTATAACTTCTTCATCTTTAATCATCTTCTTTCTACTTCTTCTTTCCTCTTCCTCTTGTTTCTTCTTCTTCGTCTACTCCCTTCAACTTCTTCACCGTCTTCTTCTTTCTTCTTCTTTTCTTGTTTCTTCTTATTTCTTCTTCTTCTTCCTCTTCTTCTTCTTTCATCTTTCTTTATCCTACTTCTTCTTCTTCTTCTTCTTCTTCTTCTTCTTTAGTCTTCATTCTTTGTCTTCTTTTTTCTTCTTCTTCTACATCTTTTTCTTCTTCTTCTTTTTCTTTTTATTTTCTTTCTTCTTCTTTCTTCTTCATCTTCTTTCTTCTTCTTCTTTCTTCTTCTTCTTCATTCTTCTTCTTCTTTTTCCTCTTCCTTTTCTTTCCTCTTCTTTCCTATTCTTCTTCCTCTTATTTTTCTTCATTTTTTTCTTCTTCTTTCTTCTTCTTCTTCTTCTTTACCTTCTTTTTGTTTTTTTATCATTATTCTTCCTCTTAAACTTTTTCTTCTTCTTCTTCTTCTTCTTCTTTCTTTCTTTTTTCTTCTACTTCTTTCTTCTTCTTCTTTTTCTTCTTTTACTACTTCTTTCTTCGGCTATTGCTTCTTCTTCTTCCTTCTTCTTCTTTATCTTCTTTTTTATTCTTCTTCATCTTCTTCTTTATTCTTCTTCTTCTACTTCTTCTTCATCTTTTTCTTCTTTCTTCATCTTTTTTCTTCTTCTTCTTCATTCTTCTCCTTCTTCCTCTTCTTCTTCTGCTTCTTCTCCTTCCTTCTTCTTCGTCTTCTAATTCTTCTTCATCTTCTTCTTCATCTTCTTCTTCTTCTTCTTTCTTCAACTTTTTCTTTCTTCTTTCTTCTTCTTCATCTTCTTTTTCTTCTAATTCTTCTTCTTCTTCTTCCTCTTCTTCTTCTTCTTCTTCTTCTTCTTCCTCTTCATCTTCTCCTTCTTCTCCCTTCTATTCTTCTTCTTTTTCTTCTCCTTCTTGTCTTGTCTTCTTCTTCTTCTTTTTCATTCTTCTTCTTCTACATCTCCTTCAATATTCTTCTTCTTTCTTCATCTTCTTCTACTTCTTCTTGTTCTTTCTTTCTTTTTCTTCTTTTTTCTACTTCTTTCTTCTTATTCATCTTTCCCCTACTTCTTTTTTCTTCTTCTTCTTTCTTCTAGTTTTTCTTCTTCTTCTCCTTTTTCCTCTTCCTCTTCTTTCTTCTTCCTCTTCATTCGTGTACCTCTTTGTTCTTCTTAGTATTCTTTTTCTTCTTCTTCTTCTTCTTCGTCTTCTTCTTCTTCTTCTTTCTTCTACTTTCTTCTTCTTATTCTTCTTCTTCTTTCTTCTTCTTTCTTCTTATTCTTCTTCTTCTTTTTTCTTTATATTCTTCTTCTTCTTCTTCTTCTTCTTCTTCTTCTTTCTTCTTCTACTTCTTTATTTTCTTGTTCTTCTTGTTTCTTCTCCTACTTCTTCATTTTCTTGTTCTTCTTCTTCTTCTTCTTCTCCTCTCTTTTTTTCTTCTTCTGCTTCTTCCTCTACTTCTTCTTTTACTTCTACTTCTTCTCCCTTTTCTTCTTCTCCTTCTTCTTTTTCTTCTTCCCCTTCTTCTTTTCCTCTTCTTCTTCTTCTTGCTCTTCTTCTTCTTCATTCTCCCTTGTTTCTTCTTCTTTCTTCTTCCCTGTTCAACTTTCTTTAACTTCTTTCTTCTTCTTCTTCGTTCTTTATCTTTCTTCTTCTTTTTATTCTTCTTCTTCTTCTTCCCCTTCGTCCTTTTTCTTCGTCTTCTTCTTGTTCTTCTTTCCTATTCTTCTTTCTTCTTTTTCTTCTTTCTTCTTTTTCCTCTTCTTCTAATTATTCATCAAATACTTCATGATCTACATCTTTTTCTTGTTCTTCTTGTTCTTCTTCTCTTTCCTCTTCTTCTTCTTCTTCTTCTTCTTCTTTCTTCTTTCTTCTTCTTCTTATTTCTGCTTCTTTCTTCTTTCTTCTTCTTTCTCTTTTCTTCTTCTTCTTTCTTCATCTTCTTCTTCTTCTGCTTCTTTTTTCTTCTTGTTCTTCATCTTCTTCTTCTTCTTCCTTCTCTTCTTCTTCTTTTTCTTCTTCTTCCACTTCTTTTTCTTGTTCTTGTTCTTCCTGTTCTTCTTTTCTGTTGTTCTCCTTCTTCTTCTTCTTCTTCTTCTTCTTTCTTCTTCTTTTTCTTCTTCTTTTTCTTCTTCTTTTTGGTCTTTCTTCTTCTTCTCCTTGTTCTTCTTCTTTCTGCTTCTTAGTATTCTTTTTTTTCTTCTTCTTCTTCTTCTTCTTCTTTCTTCTTTCTTTTTCTTGTTCTTCTTTTGTCTTCTTTCTTCTTCTTATTCATCTTCTTCTTTTTTCTTCTTTCTTCTTCTTGTTCTTCTTCTTATTTTTCTTCTTCTTCTTATTATTGTTCTTCTTCTTTTTCTTCTTCTTTCGTCTTTCTTCTTCTACTTGTTCATTTTCTTCTTCTTCTTCTTCTTATTCTTCTTCTTCTCCTCATTTTTCTTCTTCTGCTTCTTCCACTTCTTCTTTTTCTACTTCTACTTCTTCTCCCTCTTCTTCTTCTTCTTCTTATTCTTCTTCTTTTACTTCTTCCCTACTTCTTTCCCTCTTCTTCTTCTTACTCTTCTTCTTCTTCATTCTCCCTTCTTGTTCTTCTTGTTTTTACTTATTTCTTCTTCTCTCTTCATCTTTCTTCAACTTCTTCTTCGTTCTTTATCTTCCTTGTTCCTTTTATTCTTCTTCTTCTCCCTCTTCCTTTCTCTTCTTCTTCTTTCTTGTTTTTCTTTCCTATTCTTTATTCTTCTTTTTTTCTTTCTTCAAATTCTAATTTCTTTTTCTTCTTTCTTGTTCTTCTATCGTCTTCTTCCTTTTTGCTTCTACAACTTCTTTCTTGTTCTTCTTTTTTCTTTTGCTTCTTCATCTTTTTATTCAACATGTTCTTTTTTCTTCTTCTTCTTCTTTCTTTTTCTTTCTTCATCTTCTTTCTTTTTCTTTCATCCTCTTCTTCATTTTATCATCTATTTCCTTCATCTTCTTCATCTTTCTTCTTCTTTCTCATTTTTCTTCTTTCTTCTACTTGCTTCTTTGTATTCTTCTTTCTCTTCTTCTTCTTCTTCTTCTTTTGCTTTACTCTTCTTCTTCTTCCTCTTCTTTTTTAACTTCTTCTTCTTCTTCTTATTCTTCTTCTTTTTTTCTTCTTTTTCTTTCTTCTTCTTCTTTCTTCTTTTATTTTCTTCTTTCTTCTTTCTTCTTTTTCTTCTTCTTCTTCTTCTTTCTTCTCCTTCTTCTTCTTCTTCTTCTTCTTCTTCTTCTTCTGTTGCCTCTTCTTCTTCTTCTTCTTCTTCTCATTCTTCTTTCTTTGTCACCTTGTACTTCATCTTATAACTTCTTCATCTTTAATCATCTTCTTTCTACTTCTTCTTTCCTCTTCCTCTTGTTTCTTCTTCTTCGTCTACTTCCTTCAACTTCTTCACCGTCTTCTTCTTTCTTCTTCTTTTCTTGTTTCTTCTTATTTCTTCTTCTTCTTCCTCTTCTTCTTCTTTCGTCTTTCTTTATCCTACTTCTTCTTCCTTCTTTTTCTTCTTCTTCTTCCTTAGTCTTCATTCTTTGTCTTCTTTTTTCTTCTACTTCTACTTCTACATCTTTTTCTTCTTCATCTTTTTCTTTTTATTTTCTTTCTTCTTCTTTCTTCTTCTTTCTTCTTCATCTTCTTTCTTCCTCTTCCTTCTTCTTCTTCTTCATTCTTCTTCTTTTTCCTCTTCCTTTTCTTTTCTCTTCTTTCCTATTCTTCTTCCTCTTATTTTTCTTCATTTTTTTCTTCTTTCTTCTTCTTCTTCTTCTTTACCTTCTTTTTGTTTTTTTATCATTATTCTTCCTCTTAAACTTTTTCTTCTTCTTCTTCTTCTTCTTCTTTCTTTCTTTTTTCTTCTACTTCTTTCTTCTTCTTTTTCTTCTTTTACTACTTTCTTCTTCTATTGCTTCTTCTTCTTCTTCCTTCTTCTTCTTTATCTTCTTTTTTATTCTTCTTCATCTTCTTCTTTATTCTTCTTCTTCTACTTCTTCTTCATCTTTTTCTTCTTTCTTCATCTTTTTTCTTCTTCTTCTTCATTCTTCTCCTTCTTCCTCTTCTTCTTCTGCTTCTTCTCCTTCCTTCTTCTTCGTCTTCTAATTCTTCTTCATCTTCTTCTTCATCTTCTTCTTCTTCTTCTTTCTTCAACTTTTTCTTTCTTCTTTCTTCTTCTTCTTCTTCTTTGTCTTCTAATTCTTCTTCTTCTTCTTCCTCTTCTTCTTCTCTTCTTCTTCTTCTTCCTCTTCCTCTTCTCCTTCTTCTCCCTTCTATTCTTCTTCTTTTTCTCTCCTTCTTGTCTCGTCTTCTTCTTCTTCTTTTTCATTCTTCTTCTTCTACATCTCCTTCAATATTCTTCTTCTTTCTTCATCTTCTTCTACTTCTTCTTGTTCTTTCTTTCTTTTTCTTCTTTTTTCTACTTCTTTCTTCTTATTCATCTTTCCCCTACTTCTTTTTTCTTCTTCTTCTTTCTTCTAGTTTTTCTTCTTCTCCTTCTTCCTCTTCCTCTTCTTTCTTCTTCCTCTTCATTCGTGTACCTCTTTGTTCTTCTTAGTATTCTTTTTCTTCTTCTTCTTCTTCTTCTTCTTCTTCGTCTTCTTCTTCTTCTTCTTTCTTCTACTTTCTTCTTCTTATTCTTCTTCTTCTTTCTTCTTCTTTCTTCTTATTCTTCTTCTTCTTTTTTCTTCATATTCTTCTTCTTCTTCTTCTTCTTCTTCTTCTTCTTCTTCTTCTTTCTTCTTCTACTTCTTTATTTTTTTGTTCTTCTTCTTTCTTCTTCTACTTCTTCATTTTCTTGTTCTTGTTCTTCTTCTTCTTCTCCTTCTTTTTTTTCTTCTTCTGCTTCTTCCTCTACTTCTTCTTTTACTTCTACTTCTTCTCCCTTTTCTTCTTCTCCTTCTTCTTTTTCTTCTTCCCCTCCTTCTTTTCCTCTTCTTCTTCTTCTTGCTCTTCTTCTTCTTCATTCTCCCTTGTTTCTTCTTATTTCTTCTTCCCTGTTCAACTTTCTTTAACTTCTTTCTTCTTCTTCTTCGTTCTTTATCTTTCTTCTTCTTTTTATTCTTCTTCTTCTTCTTCCCCTTCTTCCTTTTTCTTCGTCATCTTCTTGTTCTTCTTTCCTATTCTTCTTTCTTCTTTTTCTTCTTTCTTCTTTTTCCTCTTCTTCTAATTATTCATCAAATACTTCTTGATCTACATCTTTTTCTTGTTCTTCTTGTTCTTCTTCTTTTTCCTCTTCTTCTTCTTCTTCTTCTTCTTTCTTCTTTCTTCTTCTTATTTCTGCTTCTTTCTTCTTTCTTCTTCTTTCTCTTTTCTTCTTCTTCTTTCTTCATCTTCTTCTTCTTTTGCTTCTTTTTTCTTCTTGTTCTTCATCTTCTTCTTCTTCTTCCTTCTCTTCTTCTTCTTTTTCTTCTTCTTCCACTTCTTTTTCTTGTTCTTGTTCTTCCTGTTCTTCTTTTCTGTTCTTCTCCTTCTTCTTCTTCTTATTCTTCTTCTTCTTCTTTCTTCTTCTTTTTCTTCTTCTTTTTCTTCTTCTTTTTGGTCTTTCTTCTTCTTCTCCTTGTTCTTCTTCTTTCTTCTTCTTAGTATTCTTTTTTTTCTTCTTCTTCTTCTTCTTCTTCTTTCTTCTTTCTTTTTCTTGTTCTTCTTTTGTCTTCTTTCTTCTTCTTATTCATCTTCTTCTTTTTTCTTCTTTCTTCTTCTTGTTCTTCTTCCTATTTTTCTTCTTCTTCTTATTATTGTTCTTCTTCTTTTTCTTCTTCTTTCGTCTTTCTTCTTCTACTTGTTCATTTTCTTCTTCTTCTTCTTCTTATTCTTCTTCTTCTCCTCATTTTTCTTCTTCTGCTTCTTCCACTTCTTCTTTTTCTACTTCTACTTCTTCTCCCTCTTCTTCTTCTTCTTCTTCTTCTTATTCTTCTTCTTTTACTTCTTCCCTACTTCTTTCCCTCTTCTTCTTCTTACTCTTCTTCTTCTTCATTCTCCCTTCTTGTTCTTCTTGTTTTTACTTATTTCTTCTTTTCTCTTCATCTTTCTTCAACTTCTTCTTCGTTCTTTATCTTCCTTGTTCCTTTTATTCTTCTTCTTCTCCCTCTTCCTTTCTATTCTTCTTCTTTCTTGTTTTTCTTTCCTATTCTTTATTCTTCTTTTTTTCTTTCTTCAAATTCTAATTTCTTTTTCTTCTTTCTTGTTCTTCTATCGTCTTCTTCCTTTTTGCTTCTACTACTTCTTTCTTGTTCTTCTTTTTTCTTTTGCTTCTTCATCTTTTTTATTCAACATGTTCTTTTTTCTTCTTCTTGTTCTTTCTTCTTCTTTCTTCATCTTCTTTCTTTTTCTTTCATCCTCTTCATTTTATCATCTATTTCTTTCATCTTCTTCATCCTTCTTCTTCTTTCCCCTTTTTCTTCTTTCTTCTACTTGCTTCTTCTTTGTATTCTTCTTTCTCTTCTTCTTCTTCTTCTTCTTTTGCTTTACTCTTCTTCTTCTATCTCTTCTTTTTTAACTTCTTCTTCTTCTTCTTATTCTTCTTCTTTTTTTCTTCTTTTTCTTTCTTCTTCTTCTTTCTTCTTTTATTTTCTTCATTCTTCTTTCTTCTTTTTCTTCTTCTTCTTCTTCTTTCTTCTCCTTCTTCTTCTTCTTCTTCTTCTTCTTCTTCTTCTTCTTCTGCTGCCTCTTCTTCTTCTTCTTCTTCTTCTTATTCTTCTTTCTTTGTCACCTTGTACTTCATCTTATAACTTCTTCATCTTCAATCATCTTCTTTCTACTTCTTCTTTCCTCTTCCTCTTGTTTCTTCTTCTTCGTCTACTTCCTTCAACTTCTTCACCGTCTTCTTCTTTCTTCTTCTTTTCCTATTTCTTCTTATTTCTTCTTCTTCTTCCTCTTCTTCTTCTTTCGTCTTTCTTTATCCTTCTTCTTCTTCTTTCTTTTTCTTCTTCTTCTTCTTCTTCTTCTTTAGTCTTCATTCTTTGTCTTCTTTTTTCTTCTTCTTCTACATCTTTTTCTTCTTCTTCTTTTTCTTTTTATTTTCTTTCTTCTTCTTTCTTCTTCATCTTCTTTCTTCCTCTTCTTTCTTCTTCTTCTTCATTCTTCTTCTTCTTTTTCCTCTTCCTTTTCTTTCCTCTTCTTTCCTATTCTTCTTCCTCATATTTTTCTTCATTTTTTTCTTCTTCTTTCTTCTTCTTCTTCTTCTTTACCTTCTTTTTGTTTTTTTATCATTATTCTTCTTCTTCTTCTTCTTCTTTCTTTCTTTTTTCTTCTACTTCTTTCTTCTTCTTCTTTTTCTTCTTTTACTACTTCTTTCTTCTTCTACTGCTTCTTCTTCTTCTTCCTTCTTCTTCTTTATCTTCTTTTTTATTCTTCTTCATCTTCTTCTTTATTCTTCTTCTTCTACTTCTTCTTCATCTTTTTCTTCTTTCTTCATCTTTTTTCTTCTTCTTCTTCATTCTTCTCCTTCTTCCTCTTCTTCTTCTGCTTCTTCTCCTTCCTTCTTCTTCGTCTTCTAATTCTTCTTCATCTTCTTCTTCATCTTCTTCTTCTTCTTCTTTCTTCAACTTTTTCTTTCTTCTTTCTTCTTCTCTTCTTCTTTGTCTTCTAATTCTTCTTCTTCTTCTTCCTCTTCTTCTTCTTCTTCTTCTTCTTCTTCCTCTTCCTCTTCTCCTTCTTCTCCCTTCTATTCTTTTTCTTTTTCTTCTCCTTCTTGTCTCGTCTTCTTCTTCTTCTTTTTCATTCTTCTTCTTCTACATCTCCTTCAATATTCTTCTTCTTTCTTCATCTTCTTCTACTTCTTCTTATTCTTTCTTTCTTTTTCTTCTTTTTTCTACTTCTTTCTTCTTATTCATCTTTCCTCTACTTCTTTTTTCTACATCTTCTTTCTTCTAGTTTTTCTTCTTCTTCTCCTTCTTCCTCTTCCTCTTCTTTCTTCTTCCTCTTCTTTCGTGTACCTCTTTCTTCTTCTTAGTATTCTTTTTCTTCTTCTTCTTCTTCTTTCTTCTACTTTCTTCTTCTTATTCTTCTTCTTCTTTCTTCTTCTTTCTTCTTATTCTTCTTCTTCTTTTTTCTTCATATTCTTCTTCTTCCTCTTCTTCATCTTCTTCTTCTTCTTTATTTTCTTGTTCTTCTTCTTTCTTCTCCTACTTCTTCATTTTCTTGTTCTTCTTCTTCTTCTTCTTCTCCTCCTTTTTTTTCTTCTTCTACTTCTTCCTCTACTTCTTCTTTTACTTCTACTTCTTCTCCTTTTTCTTCTTCTCCTTCTTCTTTTTCTTCTTCCCCTTCTTCTTTTCCTCTTCTTCTTCTTCTTGCTCTTCTTCTTCTTCATTCTCCCTTGTTTCTTCTTCTTTCTTCTTCCCTGTTCAACTTTCTTTAACTTCTTTCTTCTTCTTCGTTCTGTATCTTTATTCTTCTTTTTATTCTTCTTCTTCTTCTTCCCCTTCTTCCTTTTTCTTCGTCTTCTTCTTGTTCTTCTTTCCTATTCTTTTTCTTCTTTTTCTTCTTTCCCCTAATTTTAATTTCTTTTTCTTCTTTCTTGTTCTTCTTTCTTCTACTTCTTTTTGCTTCTACTTCTTTCTTGTTCTTCTTTTTCCTTCTGCTTCTTCATCTTTTTCTTCTTCTTGTTCTTCTTTTTTCTTCTTCTTCTTTCTTCTTCTTTCATCCTCTTCTTCATTTTATCTTTTATTTCTTTCTTCTCCTTCTTCTTTCTTCTTCTCCTTTTTCTTCTTTCTTCTTCTTATTCTACTTCTTCTTCTTCTTTCTTCTTCTACTTCTTCATTTTCTTCTTCTTCTTCTTCTCCTTATTTTCCTTCTTCTGCTTCTTCCATTACTTCTTCTTCTACTTCTACTTCTTCTCCCTTTTCTTCTTCTTCTTCTTCATCTTCTCTTTTTACTTTTTTCCCTTCTTCTTTTCCTCTTCTTATTCTTGCTCTTCTTCTTCTTCATTCTCCCTTCTTTTTCTTCTTATTTCTACTTCTTTCTTCTTCCCTTTTCATCTTTCTTCAGCTTCTTTATTCTTCTTCTTCATTCTTTATCTTCCTTCTTCCTTTTATTCTTCTTCTTCTTCTCTATCTTCCATTTTCTTCTTTTTCTTTCTTGTTCTTATTTCCTATTCTTCTTTCTTCTTTTTCTTCTTTCCTCTAATTATAATTTTTTTTCTACTTTCTTGTTCTTGTTTCTTCTTCTTCTTTTTGCTTCTACTTCTTCTTTCTTGTTCTTCTTTTTTCATCTGCTTCTTCATCTTTTTCTTCTTCTTGTTCTTCTTTTTTCTTCTTCTTTCTCCTTCTTCTTTCTTCTTCTTCTTTCATCTTCTTTCTTCTTCTTTCATCCTCTTCTTCATTTTATCTTCTATTCTTCCTCTTCTTTTTTAACTTGTTCTTCTTTTTCTTCTTATTCTTCTTCTTTTTTTCTTCTTCTTTCTTCTTTTTTTCTTGTTTCTTCTTTCTTCTTTTTCTTATTCTTCTTCTTCTTTCTTCTACTTCTTTTTCATCTTCTTCTTTTGCCTTTTCTTCTTCTTCTTCCTCTTCTTCTTCTTCTTCTTCTTCTTCTTCTCATTTTTCATTCTTCTTTGTCTTGTACTTCATCTTATATCTTCTTCATCTTTCATCATCCTCTTTCTTCTTCTTCTTCTTTCCTCTTCTTCTTGTTTCTTCTTCTTCATCTACTTCGTCTTCCCTCATATTCTTCACCGACTTCTTCTTTCTTCTCCTTTTCTTATTTCTTCTTGTTTCTTCTTCTTCTTCCTCTTCCTCTTCCTCTTCATCTTCTTTCTTTTTTCTTTATCTTTTTTCTTACTGTTTTTCTTCTTTCTTCTTCATTCTTTTTTCTTCCTCTTTTTTCTTTTTCTTATAATTCTTCTTCTTCCTCCTTCTTCATCTTCTTTTTCTTCTTCTTCTTTTTCTTCCACTTTTCCTCTTCTACTTCCTCTTCTTCCTCTACTTCTTTCTTCTTCTTCTTCTTCATTTTTCTTCTTCTTCTCCTTCTTCTATCTTCTTCTTCTTCTTTCTTCATCTTCTTCCCTCTTCTTATTTCTTCTTCTTCTTTCTTCTTTTTCTTGTTTCTTCTTCTTCGCCTTTTTCTTCTTCCTTTTTTTATTCGTATTCTTCTTTCTCTTCTTCTATCTTTTTTTCTTTCCTCTTCTTCTTCTTCTTCTTTTTATCTATTGTTATTTTTCTTCTTTTTTTTCTTCTTATTATTCTTCTTCCTCTTATACTTCTTTCTTGTTCTTCTTATTCTTGTTCTTCTTTCTTCTTCTTCTTTCTTCTTCTTCTTCTTTTTCTATCTTCTTCATTTTCTTTTTGCTTGTTCTTTTTTCTTCTACCTCTTTCTTCTTCTCCTTTCTTATTTTTCTATTTTCTTCTACTTCTTCTTCTTCTTCTTCTTTGGTTTTCTTCTTCTTTCTTCTTCTTTCTTCTTCATCTTCTTTCTTCTTCTTATTTCTTCCTCTTCTTCATTTTTCTTTTTCTCTTTTTGCCTTCTTCTTTCTTTTTCTATGTTCTTCTTCTAGTTCTTCCATCATCTTCTTTCTTCTTCTTCTTCTTCTAATTCTTCTTCTTCTTCTTCTTCTACTTCTTCGTCGTTTTCTTCTTCTTCTTCTACTTCTCCTTCTTCTTCTTCTTCTTCCTCTTCTTCTCTTTCTTCTTCTACTTCCTCTTTTTCTTCTTCTTCATCTATTTCTTTCCCTTCTTCTTCTTCTTCTTCTTCTACTTCTACTTCTTCCTCTTCGTCATCATCTTTTTCTTCTTCTACTTTTTCCTCTATTTCTTCTTCTTCTTCTTCTTCTTCTATTTCTTCCTCTTCTTCTTCTTTTTCTTCTTTTTCTTCTTCCCCTTCTCCTTCTTCCTCTTCTACTTCTTCTTCTTCTTCTTCTTCTTCTTCTTCTTCTTCTTCCTCTTCTTCTTCTTCTTCTACTTCTACTTTTTCTTCTTCTTCTTCTTCTTCTACTTCGTCTTTTTCTTGTTTTTCTTCCTCTTCTCTATCAACTTAGTCATCTTCTTCTCTTCTTCCTCTTCTTCTTCTTCTTCTTCTTCTTTCTCTTCTTCTTCTTCTTCTTCTTCTTGTTCTCTTTCTTCAACTTCTTCTTCTTCATCTTCCTCTTCCCCTTCCTCTACTTCTTCTTCTTCATGTTCTTCTTCTTCCTCTTTCTCTTCTTCTTCTTCTTCTTCTTCTTCATCTTCTATTTTTTCTTCCACTACTTCTTCCATTCCTTCTTCTCCTTCTTCTTCTTCTTCTTTATCTTCTTCTTCTACTTCTAATAATTCTTCCCCTTCTTCTTCTTTCGTTTCTTCTTTCTCTTTTTCTTCGTCTTACTCTTCTTCTTCTTCCTCTTCTGCTTCTTCTTTTTCTTCTTCTTCTTCTACTTCTTCCTCTTTTTCTTCTTCTTCCACTTTTTCTTCCTCTTCTTCTTCTTCTTCTTCCATTTCTTTTTCTTCTTCTTATTCTTATTCTTCTTCTTCCTCTCCTTCTTCTACTACTACTTCTTCCTCTTTTTCTTGTTCTTCTTTTTCATCATCTTCTTCTTCTTTTACTTCTTCATCTTCTTCTACGTCCTCTTCTTCTTTTTCCACTTCTTCTTCTTCTTCTTTCTTCTTTGTTCTTTCTTCTTCTTCTTATTTCTTCTTCTTTCTTTTTTTCATCTTCTTTTTTCATCTTTTTCTTCTTCTTTCTTCTGCTTCTTTTTCTTCTTCTTTCTTCCTCTTGTTTCTCATCATCAACATCTTCTTCAGCTTCTTCTCCTACTTCTTCCCCTCATTCTTCTTCTTCTTCTTCTTCTTCTTCAACGTCCTTCTTCTTCTTCTTCTTTCTTCTTCTTCATTTGTTTCTCCTTCTTCTATCTTCTTTATCGTTCTTCATCATCTTTTCTCTTCTTCTTCTTCTCCCTTCTTCTTCTTCTTCTTTCTTCTTCTTCATTTGTTTCTCCTTCTTCTATCTTCTTTTTTTTCATTCTTCATCATCTTTTCTCTTCTTCTTCTCCCTTCTTCTTCTTCTTCTTTCTTCTTCTTCAACTTCTCCTTCTTCTATCTTCTCCTTCTTCTTTGTTGTTCTTCTTCTTTCTTCTTCTATTTCTCCTTGTTCTTCGTCTTCTTCTTCTTTTTCTTCATTCAGCTCTTTCTTTCTTCTTCTACTTTCTTTTTTGTCTGTTTTATTCCTTTTTCATCTTCTTCTTCTACTTCTTTCTTTTTCTTATTCTTCTGCTTCTTCTACTTCTTCTTCTTTTTCTTCTTCTTTCATTTTCTTCTTCTTCTTCTTTATTGTTCTTTTTTCTTCTACATCTTTTTTTCTCTTTTCTTATTTTTCTATTTTCTTCTACTTCATCTTCTTCTTCTTCTTTTTCTTCTTCTTCTTTGCTCTTCTTCTTCTTCCTTCTTCTTTCTTCTTCATCTTCTTTCTTCTTCTTATTTCTTCTTCTTCTTCATTTTTCTTTTTCTCCTTTTGCATTCTTCTTCTTTCTTTTTCTCTCATCTTCTTCTAGTTATTCCTTCATCTTCTTTCTTCTTCTTCTTGTTCTTCTTCTAATTCTTCTTCTTCATCTTGTTCTACTTCTTTTTCTTCTTCTTCTTCTTCTTCTTCTAATACTACTTCGCCTTGTTGTTCTTCTTCTCCTCCTTCTTTCTGTTCTTCTTCTTCTTCTTCCTCTTCTTCTTCTTCATCTTTTTCTTTCTCTTCTTCTTGTTCTTAATTGTCTACTTCTTGTTCTTCTTCTTTTTCTTCTTCTAGTTCTTCTTCTTCCTCAACTTCTTCCTCTTCGTTATCATCTTCTTCTTCTACTACTTCCTTTTTTTGTTCTTCTTCTTCTTCTATTTCCTCTCTCCTACTTTCTCTGCTTCCTCTTCTTCTTCTTATCTTCTTTTTCTTCTTCTTTTTCTGCTTCTTCATCTTCTTCTACTTTTTTTTCTTCTTCTTCTTCTTCTTCTTTCTTCTTGTTCTTCTTCTTCTACTTCATCTTTTTCTTCTTTTTCTTCTTCTCTTTTTCCTTCTCCATCTTCTTCTTCTTCTTCATCTTCTTCTTCTTCTTTTACTTCTTCTTTTTCATCTCCTTCTTCTTCTTGTTCTCTTTCTTCATTTTCTTCTTCTTCATCTTCTTCCTCTTCTCCTTCCTCTTCATCTTCTTTTTCTTGTTCCTCTTCTTCCTCTTCCTGTTCTTCTTCTTCTTTTCCATCTTCTACTTTTTCTTCTACTACTTCATCCATTTCTTGTTCTTCTTCTTCTTTATCTTCTCTTACTTCAAATACTTCTTCCCCTACTTCTTCTTCCTTTTCTTCTTTATCATTTTCTTCGTCTTATTCTTCTTCTTCTTCGTCCTTTTTTGCTTCTTCTTTTTCTTCTTCTTCTACTTCTTCCTCATTTTCTTCTTCTTCTACTTTTTCTTTCTCTTCTTCTTCTTCCACTTCTTCTTCTTCTTCTTTTTCTTCTTCTTCTTCTTCTTCCTCTTCTTCTTCTTTTTCATCTTCTTTGTCTTATTCTTGTTATTCTTTTTCAACTTCTTCTTCTTCTTTTCTTCTTCTACGTCTTCTTTTTCTTTTACTTCTTCTTTCTTGTTTCTTCTTTCATCTTCTTCTTCTTTCTTCTTCTTCTTTTCTTCATCTTTCTATACGAAAGAGCTCTGTGAGACGAATCCAACGATGTTTAATTTGTAATTTTCGGAGCTCTAATGAATAAATTATGAATTTTTGAAGATTTGGGATAAATTTGTAACATAGAGGATAGATCTGTAATTTTTAAATGTCGGCTTAGTTCAAATCCGATTGGCGGAGGATATATTTGCAAATATAAAATTTAGAGGGGGTTTTCTGTAAAATGCAGTTCACGAACGTTCGATTTAGTCGGTTTCGGCCGCGGCTATAAAAGCCGACTTTGCGCATTTGAAACGCGTTTCTGCGAACACTGCGGCGAGACACGACGGCAAAGCACGGCGGCGAGGAATTTTCGTGATTTTCGGCACACAACGACAACGGCCAACGAAGGTGAGAATTTTATTTGCTTTGTTGTTTTTATAAGTTTTTCGGGGAGCGGCGGACAATTGGCCGGCGAGAGACGCAAGAAATTTCGAAGTTTGCTGGCGAAATATTTCGGTTTCGCCGGACGAGAGAGAGAGGGGGTGGGGCGGCGTGAACCGGTTCAGGATTTGGACCGAGTTACGTTGCTGAACCCGATGCCGAGGGCGTGCGGTCCAGCACATCGAGCGCGCGGTCGAGCGCGCGGTCCAGCGCGACGAGCACGCCCGGTCCAGTACCGAGCACGCGCGGTCCAGCACGCCGAGCACGCCCGGTCCAGCGCCGAGAGAGCTCGGTCCAGTGCGCCGAGCGTGCGGTCCAGCGACGGCGTAAGGAATTTGAGAATTTAGCAAAACGCAGTTTTGGAAAGCTATTTGGAAAAGCTTTTAGAAAGTTTTTTTGCGCGGGCGGTCCAGCATAGACCATGGCCGGTCCAGCGCCTTTTGGGATTTATTTTGGGGTGTGTTTGGGAAAGCTTTTAGAAAGCAATTTTTGACTAATAAGCATATTTAAATTAATTATTTTTGTATTTTACGGGCTTGTAGGACATCAAGAAGAATCAGAAGTGAGTAAGACAGTTGGTACAGCAAATTCAGGTAGATAAATTTCCTAACCCTGTGATGTAGCACAATATTATGTGTTTGTTTTACATGGTTTTCTTTTAGTTACATGGTGTTTTGGTTGTTCTATATATTGATGTTTATTTTATTTGCATGACAACTAAAAAGGAAAGAAATAATATGGTACAATATGCTAAAGAAAGAGACGAAACAATATGACATGAAAGGGCTTTTGATCTGACATGGATTGATGTTTGGAAAATGACAAATAAAAAAATGGATTCCCAGAGAACATTATCCTCACCACTAGGTTCAGCGTGTGGGATCGCAGGGTATCGATCTTCGGATCAGATATCTGCCTAGTGTTATGTGCTATGACTCTATGATGATTTACACCAGGCTCAGCGTGTTGGATCGCAGGGTATGGTACCATACCTACCTGGTGGCAGTAGGCTCAGCGTGTTGGATCGTAGGGTATCGATCTTCAGATCAGATATCTGCCAAGTGTTATGTGCTTGGTTGGATGCCGGCTAGAGGACAGTCATTGATGATTTGATCCAGAGGATAATGTGTCAAAGGGAATTGGGCCCGGTAATAACACACTATATAAGGAACTTGCATTTCTTTATGGTTTTCATTTGGCATTACCTTATATAGATGACATATGTTATGATTTTAGCTTGATGCATATGATTCATCTTTATTGTTTATGGTATTTTGTTATGCCTTTTTATTTACTTGGTTAACTATGTAGAATTATCCACTGAGATGTATAAAATCTCATTTAGTGCTTACATCACAGGTCATGAAACCACTGCACCAAGAGATGAGAATGGTACTGCTACAAAAGAACCCTTTTCACGAGATGTGTAAAACAAAGGGAGGGGTTGGTGTGATTATTATAAAAACATGTTCGTGTTTATATATATTGTGAATTTTGGAGTGTGTGTTTGTCTTACCGTCAGGTCCCCACCTTTGATTTTTGGTTATTTGTCCTCACTGGATGTAACAGCTAAGCAAATTTATGATAATATTATTATATAATGGTACTTAGTTAGGTGGGGGTTTGACAAGGTGGTATCAGAGCTTTGGTTTAACAATAGGTCGGAAATGAGAGTGAGGACACCAGCACAGCATATGCATTTGCATCTTTAGTGTTATTTCTCACATAGATATTAGTTGTTAAATAACTTATATGGTTTTGTAGGATTGCAATATCCTTTATATCATGAAAAGATCTGAATCTGGAAATATGGAAAAGGGAAAAGAAAGAGAGCAACAAGGAGATACCCAGCAGGAATTAGCGCAAACTTTAATCTCTTTGTTACGATCCATTGGAAGCACTAGTAGTCACAGAGAAGAGGAATCTATTGATTTGGTGGTTGACCAATTTCACCGGATGCATTCTCCTTCTTTTGCTGGGGAAGAGGATCCTATGGTTGTTGAAAACTGGCTAGAACAAATGAATATTATCTTTGAAGGGATATCTTGCCCAGATAATAGAAAAGTGGCTTTGGCAATTTTGGTACTCAAAGATGCTGCTAGATTGTGGTGGAGTTCTCGACATCGACTTCGATTTTCTAGCCGACCAATGAAAGACATTTCTTGGGAAGACTTCACAAAAGAATTTGAGCAATGATACATGCCTCTATCAATTAAAGCCAAAATGAGAGAGGAATTAAATAATCTTAGGCAAGGCAACTTGTCAGTTACTACATATGAAATCAAATTCTCCCACCTAGCTAAATATGTACGCCAGTTAGTAACACCTGAAGAACAACGATGCTACATGTTTCGACGAGGTTTACGGGACGAAATTCGGGCAGCTTTAGTAGTTGTTTGAACAACAAACTATGTGGAGTTACTGGAGCATGCCCGCACGGTTGAGCTCAAACTCAGTTTGCTAGCAGTGAGCAAAGAAGAAGAGAAGAAAAGATTTGATCCTCTAAGGTCTAAATTCAGATTCACAGGAAAAAGAGGTAGTCCGAGTTTTTCAAGAGAAGAAACGTCCACTCATTCAAGATTTAGTAGGTTCAGACCATATGGACCGAGTACTAGCAGAACTAGTTGGCGTTCAGATGGAACGAGTAGATGCGGGAAAAGTGGAAAATGACATATTTCATAAAAAAAACTTACTGTATAAAATGAGCACAAGGCTCTGATACCAGTTTTACAGCGGCACACCAAGCTTAGTAGCTTTATACAAAAACACTCAAAAGTAATTTACAAGAGTGGAGGTTTACAATAGTGGAGGTAGGAAAAGAGAGAGCAGAGTGGAGACAGAAAGAAGAAAGCAGAAAGAAAGAAAGCTAGAATTCTTCTGTTCCCCCTTGCTCTGGAGAGTGTCTAAATTTATAGACCAGGCTTGCTTCAGTTGGAAGCAAAAGAAAGGACTATTTCCTGTAGTATTGCTTCTGATAATTGCTCAGCACTGTTGCACTTCACTGTTCATCGTACACTTTTTCACTGTTTCATCGTACACTGTTCGCTGTTCATCGTACATTGTTCACTGTAGATCGTACAATGTTCACTGTAGATCGTACACTTTTTCACTATTCACTGTAGATCGTACTTCATTTATTGGCCTTTGCTGTAGCTGGGAATGCTTCTGAAGGTGTTTAAAAGTGTTTGTAAAGTGATTTTTTAGGGTCCCACCATGCTTCAATCTGTGAGGGCCAAAGCTTCCATTGTTTCTTCATCCAATTCATTGTTTTCTGAATTGTATTCCATGCGAGTAGCAAAGAATTCTTTAGTCCAATTTTTCCCAATTTAATCTTTCTCAGAAACATTTGTATTTTCTTTCCTTTCTGAGCTAAATCTTCAGCCTCGTTGGCTAAAGTGTCTAGAAAACAGACTGTTTTTCCACAATGAATTTGTTTGGCTAGATATTTAGAATTGAAATCTAGCTTCTAAAAAAAGTCTGTAGCAGCATACCATCGAGCTTCTTCTTCATTGAATAAGCTTGGTTTGAATTCTTCAAGTATTGTTGGAGTATCTGAATGTCTTACAAGCATCCATAACTGAATTAAAGAGTATAAATTGATATACTCTCGTTCTTCCCAGATGGCCCATATGCAAAAAAAAAAAATTGTTAAGAATTTGGTGGAGTAAAGATTCAGGCTATTCTTGCAAATGTCTGGAATAAAGCCTGTATAATCTTCGGGCTGTCTGGTATTAATATAGACTTCATGTACTAGTCCTTTTCTGAGATGGACTTCGTATTTGGGAATCTCATTGAAGCAAGCTATTATTCTAGGCCTTTCAGCAGTAGAATAAAAAACTTCTTGATTGAGGAACAATTGTTTTATGTTTGTTTCCTCAAGTTGCTTAAAGAATAAAAGCAACTTTTCTTCGTCCAAAATATTTTGCTGATATAGCTGAACCATTTCCTGAACAGTAACTTCAGCCTCTAATTTCCTCGTTTCTTCAGTCTTTATATTGAACAGATGTAATAAGGATAAGAAATCCTTAATACGAAAATAAATCAAATCAGAAGTATGGCTGTTAGCAAATAGTTCTGAGAGTGATTCAATCGACGAAAGTTGTTGTTCGAATTTTTGCAAAGAGGAAGACTGAGTTGTTGTAGATCTGGACAATAATAATTCCAGGGTCTTCTTGTAGTTTTCTTCTTGATTGGTCTGTTGGACCATTGTTTGCTTCAAGCTTAAGTAACCTTTCTCAATTTGTGTTAGCCAATAATTTGCTGATCACCAATCATTGGCTTATAAAGCATGGAAGTATCCATTAATTTTCTCAAAGAAAGCTGGATCTGATTCTTTGAGAGCTTTATTATACCATTCTTTTGCCACTGTAGAGGCAAACGTCTTTCCCTTTTCGAGAGTGCCATAAGAACTGATTTTCTGTTTAATCAAAACTTTAGTTGGTTGAGCATGATATTTCCCTTGTTGGGTTTGGGCTTTTAAATCAACCTTTTGGGTTTTTGATGCCTGTTGGGCATGAGAAGTTTCTACCTTTTGGTTTTGGGCAGATGTCTCTATTTCGGCCTTTTGGGCCTTTGCTTTCTTAGGGAGAATTTCAGTAAATTCTCCTGCTTTTTTCATTTTTTCTACAAAGTCTTTGAGAAATTTAAGATCTTCTTCGTTCATGGTCTGCTAAGAAAATCAGCAACAATATTAGTAAAACCAGGAATATATTTAACATTGTAAGAAAATATTTCAAGGTATAAAGCAAGACGTATGCGTCGAAGATTTTCTTCTTGATTATTTATAGTGTTTTTTGGTAAAAATTGGGCAACAGATTTGTTGTCAGTTTCTATAGTAAATACTCTATGGAGTAAATATATTTTGAGGCTTTTAATGGCTAATTTTATAGCCAAAAATTCTTTATCATTAGTAGCATATTTACATTGGGGTTTTGTAAATTTTCTCGAAGTATATGCTACAATCTCATTTGTATTTGTTATTAAGACTCCAGACAAAAATAAATCTGAGGCATCTGTTTGTAATATAATTTGTACATCTTCTTTAATTTGTTTAATTTCTTTTTGTTCTTCTAAACTCAAAGAAATACGGATTTTATCAGTATTCCAACGACGAGGTTGTTCGCCGTTAATCATTTTGTATTTGGCTTGTTCGGTTGCCAATTTGCTTTGTAAGGCTTTAATTTTGGAAGAAAGTTTAGGTATAAAGTTTCGTCCGTAGTTTAAGAGTCCTAAAAAACTTTGCAACTGTTTTAAACTGGTAAAGTTTTCGGGAAACTCTTTAACTTTTGTATATATATGATCTTGTAATTGTACTTGACCATTTTTTATTTGTTTTCCTAGAAAATCTATTTCAGTTTTGAATAATTCTATTTTCTTTGGACTCAAAATAATACCATGGTTTAGCATTATTTTGATAACATGTAAAAGGTGATCTTTATGTTCTTCCGCTGTTTGAGAAAAAACAAGTATATCGTCTATGTAAGCGACGACATAAGGTAAAAGTCCAAAAATAGAATTAATCCATTTCTGGAATATTTGAGGTGCATTTTTTAATCCAAATGGCATAACTAACCATTCAAAATGCCCTTGTGGACAGCTAAAAGCTGTTAATTCTATTGATGTTTAGTTTGCAAGTTTGATTTGCCAAAATCCTGATTTGGCATCAAATTTACTATTATATTTATCACCTTGGATTTGTTTGATTAGGTGCTCAGCAGTTGGTATAAAATAACCATCAAATTTTGTGCAAGAGTTTAACTTGCGATAATTGATGACCATTCGGGCCTTACCACGTTTTATTTCTGCGTGATTTCGTACTATAAATGTTGGAGAAGAATGTGAGCTGTGGCTCTTTTGAATTAATTTTAAATTTAACAGTTCCTGTATTTGACTGTTAAATTCTTGTTTGTCTATTGGAGATACCATTATACTAGTGACTTGTATATTGGTATTCTGGTATTGTTCTAAGAGTTTGATAGAATAATAGCGAGGAGATTTATCAAATCATTTTAGAGGGTCATTGGAATATAAAGGTTCTAAGAGTTTGTGAACGGTTTCATAAAAAGGGGTTGCATTTGGAAGTTTATATGTATAGATTTGATGAATTGGAGGATTGGTATCGATGAGAGTGGTTTTGGGTTGTTCACCACGCTGGGCTGCAGAAAAATAAGGGGCAATGCAGGCAGGAAGATGGATACGAGGAATAACGTGTCCATCAAAGTCAAAGGAATGGGTATTAAAAGGAGTAAAATGGCGAAGATTGTCAAGCCCAAGCAAACAATCAATATGGAAGTCTAATGGTAATAATGCAAAGTTAAAGTTATAAGTATGAGGGTTGTTGTAAATATCTGGTATAGAGATGTTGAGGTTTGCTACTTTATGGGTAATAGGGACTTGTTTTCCCATAAAATTGGTTAGTATTGTTTTGGTTTCTAAAGGAAGCCAAAATAGTTTAGGAATAAAGATTTGCTGAAGTAAACTAGCTTCAGCACCAGTGTCTACTAAAGCATGAAGTGTCACATCCTCATAATTAGGAAGATGTATAATAATAGGAAGATATATATGTAATTGAGCTTTCTTCTTTAAATCCATTTAAGGAGGAATAATAGATTTTTTATTTTCAAGAAGTCGCAAGGTACGACCTTCGACTGGATCTTGTACAGGAATATGAAAGCTTGGTCTTGCTTCTAGAGGTTCAGATGTTTCTGCTTCTTCATAATGTCTTGGAAGACTTATCGAAGAAGAGATATGATTGATAGGATTTTTTGTAACGGTATAAATTGTATTGCCAGAAGCAATAAAATATTCTACTGGTATTTGAACCTTTGGTTTCAAGGTTTTTACCAAAAGTTGGATATCATTATCTAGCTTAAGATGTCGAATGGCCCACGACCTTTGGTTGGATTATTTTTCCAATCCCAACATTGAATAATTTTACAATATTGTTTGGGGTGATGGATCTAAATGTGGAAGTGTCATTTAGAGCCATGCAGTGTTCCCATTGTATACCTATGATTTTTGATCCAGGTAGTAATTGTATTCCTTTAAGGCTTATTAATAATGTACAAGTCTTTTCAACATTTTGGTCGTCTAGACTTATACAAAAATCTGGGTGAATATTTAGACCAAACAATCTATTAGCAAGATTGGATTTGGCTCCTCCAAATGCTACTAAGTGGTTTATTAATGATTCGTTCGTCCATACAAATGATCATTATTGGTGTATCTATTCCGCTGTGAAATAGAGCAGTTATTTTTAATTGGATCATACTTATGTGCAGGTATTTCATTTTTGGGTATTTTCTTTTCAGCTTTTCTATTTTGCTTTTGTTAAGAAGACTGATGGATGTTAAATCATCATCTCCTTTTAATTCTATATTTCCTTGCATACGCTCAAAAATATAAGTGTGTTTATTGAGAAAGCGAGATTTAAAAGAAGGGGCTTTATAAATCTCATTCTTTTCTCCATGAGGTATTGTCTCTTTTAGTTTTTCTAAGTCTTCATCCGTGATTTCAAATTGTTCTCCTACACTATCATGTAGGTCTGTTGTATTTACTTCCTCAGAAGTAAGTGTATTCATATTGACCCGAAATTCTCGAAATTTTTCGGAATTCTCTGAATCATCTATGGCTGTTTCAGATGTGATGATGGGAAAATCTTCATATTTATGGATAACTAGTGTTCCGATAGCATCGTTTGGTCTGATTAAATAATCCCAATCTTCTAGACTGGTATTTTTAATCAAGATTGTTGGTGCTTGATATGTCATGGGTTCAATTATCCCATGAGTGATGAAGATATTTTCCTTGGCATGATATGGGATATTATGTAGTATCCCATAGTATCCAAATGGTATTAAAATGATTAGATCTAATGTTATCTCTGTAGTTCGATAACGCTTAAGTCTAAGCATTTTTCCCATGTAGATTGTATATCCTGGTGAGGATATTTTTTCTTTTTTGGGAAGTTTTAGAGATGGTAATAAAGGAATAACCTTTATTTGTGTCAATGTTTTGTTTATTGTAATCATATTGATTTTTAGTTTGTCAAAACCTTTTAATTATTTATCTGAAGGTTGTTCAGATTCAGACTCTGTGGAGTCGTAATAAGATGTAATTTCATAGACAGAATTGTCATCAGAAATTTCATCAATTGTTCTAATGTTGATGGAGTATTCCTCTATATTAGGAATAATAACTCTTTTGATGTTAACTGGGCATTCATTTGCATAATGTCCCTCTTTGTTACATTTAAAACATCTATAATGTTTTTTACCTTTCTTTTTATTATATTTTTTGATAAACTTCTTTTTCCTAAACCTTTGTTCTTTTCTAAATTCGTGTTTCTATTTTCTTTTAGAAATTTTATATCTTGGACTTCATTTCTTTTTATAGGGTTTAAAAGCATATGTCCTCTAGTCATAAACGGGTGGACAACAATAAATATAATTTAAATCTTCTGAGAATTTTGAGCAACAGTTGTAGTCCATTCTAGAGGATTTTAAGTTTCTACTCATTTCCTTTTGAGCAGAAGTATTTTCGCAGATCTTTTCCATAGATTCTGCACATGCTCTTCTAAGCATTCTTGTGTTGTGTTGTCTAAGAGTTTCTCTAGATGTCAACAACTCTTTGTATTTTGTAGATATTATATTGTTCCAAGGAAAGGATATTTTAGAAAAAAACCCTTGTATCCAAAACTCTTGTTGAGGAGTTTCATTTAGATGATAAATATATCCTATGTATGTAGAAAAAAATTCATCTAACACACATATGTCACATAATTTCATTTTATGAAGTTTTTCTTCATAGTTTAGGTTTTCACTCCATTCTGATCCAATAAAATCAGCAACTAGTAGTGAAACCAGCATTTCTATTGTAGTTTGTTTATCTGTTTGTTGTATGATTTTTTGACATTCGTCTTTATTATTTCTTTCGAAATTTGTCAACCAAGATAGGGCATTTCCTTCCCAGTATGATGTAGCGAATTGTATATATTCTGAAACATTCATAGCAGGAGGGAGCATAAATATAGTTCCTTTTATTTTTTGAGTCCATTCTATACAATAGTCTTTAACTCTTTTATATGATATAGTATCTATGTTTAAAGTGTGTCCCCAAGTAGAGGAGTCTCTCTTTTCTTCTAAGTGACGATTTTTATTTTTATTGTATGTACGCCAATCTGAGCGTTTACCATAATTTAACATGAATGAATATGAAGGAGTAGTATGAACTTGTTCCATATTATCTCCTTGAGATTCTTGCATGTTAACTTCGGGTGAAGGTGTTTGTGGACTATAACCATGAGGACCAGGGAGATAGAGAGCACTTCTACTACTTTCTCCTCTTTTCATCCTAATGTTATAATCATTTTCTGATTGGTTTCTATAAAAATCTATAACTTTATGATTTTGTTCATAGAAGTTATAAATTTTTTCACTAGTAATTTCTCTAGTGAGTTCTTTTTGTTGAAGTTCTAAGAACTCCAAGTAAAAGGATTTATCTAATTTTTGTAAATCCATAATAAAGTCTGTGGATTTTAATTTAACCATTATTGTTTGGTTAGTTTTGTTCCAACATAATAGAACTTAGATGTATTATTATGTTTGTGTTCTAGATTCTGAATTTTATCTTTGATCTCTTTTAATAGATCAACGATGAAATTCAGTATTCCTACTATGGTAGGGTCATTTCCAACTGTGGTTGGTATGTGGATTATATGTTCATAATCCTGGATGTTTTCAGTAATCTGATACTTGTAAGTGTTATCGGCAATCAGTATGTTTTTCATTTTGAGTAGATGTTTATGTTTTCTTATTACTAGGTAAGTTTGTAAGATGAGTTTTGATTTTTTAAGAGGCTTGTTCTTCTTTTGTATTATATTTCTGTTTTGACCCACTATTTTACGGCTACATCTACCCTTCCAAAACCGCAAGGTTCCTGTGGCTTTCTGGGGGAAGTTAGGGATTCTTACAAAGACCACCATCCCTAGTAGACTGCTACATAAAATAGGAGCACAGCTATGGTTCGTTTCCTACTCCATAGCGTAAAGAAAGATAATACAAAAAGGAAGAAGAATCTTAAAACAAACTAACTCATTTTACAAACAAATCTTTTAATAAGAAAATATAAACAAAAGCTTACTCAAATATAATATAAGAAGCAAACATAAAGTTTATTTCATAAAAAAAACTTACAGTATAAAGTGAGCACAAGGCTCTGCTACTAGTTTTACAGCGGCACACCAAGCTTAGTAGCTTTATACAAAAACACTCAAAAGTAATTTACAAGAGTGGAGGTTTACAATAGTGGAGGTAGGAAAAGAGAGAGCAGAGTGGAGATAGAAAGCAGAAAGCAGAAAGAAAGAAAGCTGGAATTCTTTCGTTTTTCTTACTCTGGAGATTGTCTAAATTTATAGACCAGGCTTGCTTCAGTTGGAAGCAAAAGAAAGGGCCATTTCCTGTAGTATTGCTTCTGATAATTACTCAGCACTGTTGCACTTCACTGTTCATCGACACTTTTTTACTGTTCATCGTACACTACTCACTGTTCATCGTATACTGTTCACTGTAGATCGTACACTTTTTCACTATTCACTGTAGATCGTACTTCATTTATTGGCCTTTGCTGTAGCTGGGAATGCTTCTGAAGGTGTTGAAAAGTGTTTGTAAAGTGATTTTTTATGGTCCCACCATGCTTCAATCTGTGAGGGCCAAAGCTTCCATTGTTTCTTCATCCAATTCATTGTTTTTTGAATTGTATTCCGTGCGAGTAACAAAGAATTCTTCTTTAGCTGCTTGTCCTATTTTTCCCAATTTAATCTTTCTCAGAAACATTTGTATTTTCTTTCCTTTTTGAGCTAAATCTTCAGCCTCGTTGGCTAAAGTGTCCAGAAAACAGACTGTTTTTTCACAATGAATTTGTTTGGCTAGATATTTAGAATTGAAATCTAGCTTCTGAAAAAAGTCTGTAGCAACATACCATCGAGCTTCTTCTTCATTGAATAAGCTTGGTTTGAATTCTTCAAGTATTGGTGGAGTATCTGAATGTCTTACAAGCATCCATAACTGAATTAAAGAGTATAAATTGATATACTCTCGTTCTTCCCAGATGGCCCATAAGCAAAAAACAAAAATTGTTGAGAATTTGGTGGAGTAAAGATTCAGGCTATTCTTGCAAATGTCTGGAATAAAGCCTGTATAATCTTCGGGCTGTCTTGTATTAATATAGACTTCATGTACTAGTCCTTTTCATAGATGGAGTTTGTATTTGGGAATCTCATTGAAGCAAGCTATTATTCTAGGCCTTTCAGTAGTAGAATAAAAAACTTCTTGATTGAGGAACAATTGCTTTATGTTTGTTTCCTCAAGTTGCTTAAAGAATAAAAGCAACTTTTCTTCGTCCAAAATATTTTGCTGATATAGCTGAAGCATTTCCTGAACAGTAACTTCAGCCTCTAATTTCCTCGTTTCTTCAGTCTTTATATTGAACAGATGTAATAAGGATAAGAAATCCTTAATACGAAAATAAATCAGATCAGAAGTATGGCTGTTAGCAAATAGTTCTGAGAGTGATTCAATCGACGAAAGTTGTTCGAATTTTTGCAAAGAGGAAGACTGAGTTGTTGTAGATCTAGACAATAATAATTCTAGGGTCTTCTTGTAGTTTTCTTCTTGATTGGTCTGTTGGACCATTGTTTGCTTCAAGCTTAAGTAACCTTTCTCAATTTGTGTTAGCCAATAATTTGCTGATCGCCAATCATTGGCTTGTAAAGAATGGAAGCATCCATTAATTTTCTCAAAGAAAGCTGGATCTGATTCTTTGAGAGCTTTGTTATACCATTCTTTTGCCACTATAGAGGCAAACGTCTTTCCCTTTTCGAGAGTGCCATAAGAACTGATTTTCTGTTTAATCAAAACTTTAGCTGGTTGAGCTTGATCTTTTCCTTGTTGGGTTTGGGCTTTTAAATCAACCTTTTGGGTTTTTGATGCCTGTTGGGCATGAGAAGTTTCTACCATTTGGTTTTGGGTAGATGTCTCTACTTCGGCCTTTTGGGCCTTTGCTTTCTTAGGGAGAATTTCAGTAAATTCTCCTGCTCTTTTCATTTTTTCTACAAAGTCTTTGAGAAATTTAAGATCTTCTTCGTTCATGGTCTGCTAAGAAAATCAGCTACAATGTTAGTAAAACCAGGAATATATTTAACATTGTAAGAAAATATTTCAAGGTATAAAGCAAGACGTATGCGTCGAAGATTTTCTTCTGGATTATTTATAGTCTTTTTTTGTAAAAATTGGGCAAGTACAATTACAAGACCTTGAAACAGAAAATCTATTTCAGTGTAATTATACTTGTACTTGCCCAATTTTTACAAAAAAACACTATAAATAATCCAGAAGAAATTCTTCGACGCATACGTCTTGCTTTATACCTTGAAATATTTTCTTACAATGTTAAATATATTCCTGGTTTTACTAACATTGTTGCTGATTTTCTTAGCAGACCATGAACGAAGAAGATCTTAAATTTCTCAAAGACTTTGTAGAAAAAATGAAAAGAGCAGGAGAATTTACTGAAATTCTCCCTAAGAAAGCAAAGGCCCAAAAGGCCGATGTAGAGACATCTGCCTAAAACCAAAAGACAGAAACTTCTCATGCCCAACAGGCATCAAAAACCCAAAAGGTTGATTTAAAAGCCCAAACCCAACAAGGGAAAGATCAAGCTCAACCAGCTAAAGTTTTGATTAAACAGAAAATCAGTTCTTATGGTACTCTCGAAAAGGGAAAGACGTTTGCCTCTACAGTGGCAAAAGAATGGTATAAGAAAGCTCTCAAAGAATCAGATCCAGCTTTCTTTGAGAAAATTAATGGATGCTTCCATGCTTTACAAGCCAATGAGTAGTGATCAGCAAATTATTAGCTAAACCAAATTGAGAAAGGTTACTTAAGCTTGAAGAAAACAATGGTCCAACAGACAAATCAAGAAGAAAACTACAAGAAGACCCTGGAATTATTATTGTCCAGATCTACAACAACCCAGTCTTCCTCTTTGCAAAAATTCGAACAACAACTTTCGTCGATTTAATCACTCTCAGAACTATTTGCTAACAGCCATACTTCTGATCTGATTTATTTTCGTATTAAGGATTTCTTATCCTTATTTCATCTGTTCAATATAAAGACTGAAGAAACGAGGAAATTAGAGGCTGAAGTTACTGTTCAGGAAATACTTCAGCTATATAAGCAAAATATTTTGGACGAAGAAAAGTTGCTTTTATTCTTTAAGCAACTTGAGGAAACAAACATAAAACAATTGTTCCTCAATCAAGAAGTTTTTTATTCTACTGCTTAAAGGCCTAGAATAATAGCTTGCTTCAATGAGATTCTCAAATACGAAGTCCATTTATGAAAAGGACTAGTACATGAAGTCTATATTAATACAAGACAGCTCGAAGATTATACAGGCTTTATTCCAGACATTTGCAAGAATAGCCTAAATCTTTACTCCACCAAATTCTCAACAATTTTTGTTTTTTGCATATGGGCCATCTGGGAAGAACGAGAGTATATCAATTTATACTCTTCAATTCAGTTATGGATGCTTGTAAGACATTCAGATACTCCACCAATACTTGAAGAATTCAAACCAAGCTTATTCAATGAAGAAGAAGCTCGATGGTATGCTGCTACAGACTTTTTTCAGAAGCTAGATTTCAATTCTAAATATCTAGCCAAACAAATTCATTGTGGAAAAATAGTCTGTTTTCTGGACACTTTTGCCAACGAGGCTGAAGATTTAGCTCAAAAAGGAAAGAAAATACAAATGTTTCTGAGAAAGATTAAATTGGGAAAAATAGGACAAGCAGCTAAAGAAGAATTCTTTGCTACTCGCACGGAAAAAAATTCAGAAAACAATGAATTGGATGAAGAAATAATGGAAGCTTTGGCCCTCACAGATTGAAGCATGGTGGGACCATAAAAAATCACTTTACAAACACTTTTCAACACCTTCAGAAGCATTCCCAGCTACAGCAAAAGCCAATAAATGAAGTACGACCTACAGTGAACAGTGTACGATCTACAGTGAACACTGTACGATCTACAGCGAACAATGTACGATGGACAGTGAAAAAGTGTACTATGAACAGTGAAGTGCAACAGTGCTGAGCAATTATCAGAAGCAATACTACAGGAAATGGACCTTTCTTTTGCTTCCAACTGAAGCAACCCTGGTCTATAAATTTAGATACTCTCCAGAGCAAGGGGAAACGGAAGAATTCCAGCTTTCTTTCTTTCTATAGTAAACATAAAAAAGAATTTATAGATACTAAAAGAAGATGAAGCAGAAGAAGATGAAGAAGAAGAATATGAAGAAGAAGAAGAAGAATAGGAAGAAGAAAATGAAGGTGAAGAAGAAGAAGAAGAAGGAGAAAAAAAAAGAAGAGGAAGAAGAAGAATAAGAAGAAGAAGAAGAAGAATAAGAAGAGGAAGACGAAGAAGAAGAAGAAGAAGAAGAAGAGGAGGAAAACGAAGAAGAAGAAGAATAAGAAGAAGAAGAGGAAGAAGAAGAAGAAAAAGAAGAACAAGATGAAGAAGAAGAGGAAGAAGAAGAAGAAGAAGAAGATGAAGAAGAAGAAAAAGTAGAAGAAAGGGAGAAGAAGAAGAAGAAGATGAAGAAGAAGAAGATGTTGAAG
>JAIUJO010001006.1:7500-10000 GCA_023846275.1 Vanilla planifolia
TCTTCTTGCTCTTCTTCTTTTCTCCTTCTTCTCCCTCTTCTTCTCATTCTTCTTCCTCTTCTTCTTCATCTTCTTCTTTTTCTTCTACCTCTTCTTCTTCTTTCTTTTCTTAATCTACTTCTCACTCACTTCTTCTTCATCATCATCATCATCGTCTTCTTCTTCTTCTTATACTATTTCTTCTACTTCTTCTTTTTATTCCTTTCCTTCTTCATCGTCTTCGTCTTCTTCTTCTTCTTCTTCTCCTTCTCCTTCTTCTCCTTCTTCTTTTTCTTCTTCTTCTTCTTGTTCTTCTTCTTCATCTTCTTCTTCATCGCCTTCTTCCTCTTCTTCTTTTTCTTCTTCTCCCTCTTCTTTTTCTTCTCCTTTTGTTCTTCTTCTTCTTCTTCTTCTTCATCATCATCATCTTCTTCTTCTTCTTCCTTTTCTTCTTCGTCTTCTTCTTCTCCTTCTTGTTCCACTTCTTCTTTTTCCTCTTCATCATCTTCATCATCTTCATCTTTTTATTCTTCCACTTCTTCTTCTTCTTTTTCTTATTCATTGTCATCATCTTCTTCTCTTCTTAATCATTTTCTTCTTTTTTTTTCGTCTTCTTCTTTTTCTTCTTCTTCTTCTTCTTCTTCTTCTTCTTCTCCTTCGTCTTCTTCTTCTATTTTTTCATCTTCTTATTCTTCTTCTTCTTCCTCTTCTCCTTCTTTTGCTTCTTCATTTTCTCTTCCTTCTTCTTCTTCCACTCCTTAATTTTCTTTTTCTTTTCATTCTTCTTCTTCTTCTTCTTCTTCTTCTTGTTCTTCTTTTTCTTGTTTTTCTTCTTCTTCTACTTCTTTTCCCCTTCTTCTTCTTCCTTTCCTTCGTCTACTTCCTTTTTGCCTTCCTCTTCTACTTCTCCTTCTTCTTCTTCTTCTTACTATTATTATTTATATTATTATTAACTTCTTCTTCGTTGTCATCTTCTTCTTTGTCATCTTCTTCTTTGTATCCTTCTACTTTTTCTTCTTCTACTTCCTCTTCTTCTTTTTCTGCTACTTCTTCATCTTCTTCATCTTCTTGTTCTTCTTGTTCTTCATTGTCCTCTTCTCCTTCCTCTTCCTCCTCTAATTTCTCTTCTTCTTCTTCTTCTTCTCGTCCTCCTTATTCTCCTTCATCTTCTTCATCTTCTTGTTCTTCTTGTTCTTCATTGTCCTCTTCTCCTTCTTCTTCTTCTACTTTTTCTTCGACATCTTCTTCTTCTTCTTCTTCTTCTTCTTCTTCTTCTTCTTTTTCTTATTATTCTTCAGCTTTTTTTCTTGTTCTTTTTCCTCTTCTTCTTTTCTCTTCTTCGTCCTATTCTTCTTCTTCTTCTTTTTCTTCATCTTCTTCATATTCTTCTGGTTGTTCCACTTATTCTTCCCCTTTTTCTTCTTCTTCTTCTTCTTCTTCTTCTTCTTCTTCTTTTTCGTCTTCTTCTTCCAGTTCTTCCTTTTCTTCTTCTTCTTCTTCCTCTTCTTTTCATCTTCTTCATCCGCTTGTTCCTTTTCTTCTTCTTCTTCTTCCTCCTATTCTTCTTTTCTTCTTCTCCTCCCCCTTCTTCTTCTTCTTCTTCTTCTTATTCTTATTCTTCTCCTTCTTCTTCTTTTTGTCCTCCTCCTCCCCACCTCCTCTTCATCCTGTTCCTCTTCTCCTTCTTCTTCTTCTTCTTCATCTACTTCATTTTCTTCTTCTTCTTCGTCGTCTTCTTCTTCTTCTTCTTCTTTGTCCCCTTCTTCTTCTACGTGTTCTTCTTCTTTTCCTGCCACTTCTTTTTGTTCCTCTTCTTCTTCTACCTCTCTTCTTCTTTTCCTTCGTCTTATTCTTTTTCTTCTTCGTCTTCTTCTTCTTCGCCTTCTTCATCTTTTCCTGCTCTTCTTCTTCTTCTTCTTCTTCATCTTATTCTTCTTAGTCTTCTTCTTCTTTTTCTTCTTCATCTCGTAATTCTTCTCCTTCTTCTACTCCTTCTTATCGTTCTTCTCCTTCCACTCCTTTTTCTTCTTGTTCTTCTTCGTCTTCTTTATCTTCTTCTTCTTTATCTTCTTCTTCTTTATCTTCTACATCTTCTTCTTCTTCTTCTTCTTCTATTACTACTACTCTCTTCCTCTTCTTCTTCTTCTTAATTTTTCTTTGCCATCTTCTGCTTCTACTGCTACTACTACTACTTCTTCTTCTTCCTCCTCTTCTACTTCTGCTTTTTCTTTTTCATCTTCTTCTTCTTCATCTTCATCTTGTCCCCCTTCTTCTTCTTCCTCTTCTTCGTAATCTTCTACTTTGTCTACATCTTCTTCTTCTTTGCTTTTTCCTTCTTCTAATTAATCTATTTCTTCTCCTTCTTCTTGAAATTCTTCTTCTTCTTCATCTTCTTCTTCTACTTTTTCTTCTTCCTCTTATTCTTCTTCTTCATTATCTTTCTTCTTCTTCTTATTTTTCTTCTTTTTTTCATCTTCATCTTCTTCTTCTTCAACTTCTTCCTCTTCTTGTTCTTCCCCTT
>JAIUJO010001006.1:27500-32500 GCA_023846275.1 Vanilla planifolia
TTCCTCTTCATCTTCTTCTTCTCCCTCTCCTTCTTCTTCCTCCACTTCATCTTCTTCTTCTTCGTGTTCTTATTCTTCATCTTCTTCTTCTGCTTCTACTTCTTCTTCTTCTTCTTCAATTTCTTTTTCTTCTTCTTCTTCTTCTTGTTTGTCTTCTTCTTCATCTTCTTCATCTTTTACTTCTTCTTTTTCTTCCTCTTATTCTTCTTCTTCTTGTTCTTCTTCTTCTTCACCTTCTGGTTCTTTTCTTCTTCTTCTTCTTCTTCACCATCTTCCTCTTCTCCTTGTTCTTCTTCTTAAACTTCTTCTTCATCATCCTCTTCTTCTTCTTCTTCTTCTCCTTCTCCTTCTTCTATTTTTTCTTCTACTTCTTCTTTTTCTCCTTCTTTTTCTTCATCACTGTCTTCTTTGTCTACATCGTTTTCTTTTTCTTCAACATCTTCTTTTCATTCTCCTTCTTCTTCTTCTACTACTACTTATTCTTCTTCTTCTTCTTCTCGCTCATTTTCTACTCCATCTTCTCCATCTTCTTTTGCTTCTTCTTCTTCTTCATCATCTTCTTCTTCATCATCATCATCAACATCTTCTTCTTCTTCTTCATCTTTTTTGTCGTCTTCTTCTTCTTCCTTTCCTTCATTATCTTCTTCTTCTTCTTCATTCACTTCTTCTTCATCTTATTCTTCTTCTTCTTTTTCTTCTTCTTCTTCTTCTTTTTCTTCTTCTTCTTTTTCTTTTGATTCTCCTTCTTCTTCTTCTTCTTCTTCTTCTTCTTCTACTTCTTTTTCTTCTTCTTCCCCTTATTCTTCTTCTTCATCTTCTTCTTCTTGATCTATTCTTCTTCTTCTACATCTTCTACTTGTTCTCCATTTTCTTCTTCGTCTACTTTTATTTCTTCTTCCTCTTATTCTTCTTCTTCTTTCTCTCCTTCCTCATCTTATTCTTCTTCATCTTAATCTTCTTCTTCAACTTCTTCTTCTTCAACTTCTTCTTCCTCTTCTTCTTCTTCTTGTCTTCAACTTCTTCTTCCTCTTCTTCTTCTTCTAGTTCGTCTTCTTCATCTTCTTCTTCAACTTCTTCATCTTCCCCTTCTTCTTCTTCTTCTTCTTCAACTTGTTCCTCTTCTTTGTTTCTTCAACTTCTTCTTCTTCTTCTTTTTCTTCTTCTTTTTTTCTTATTCGCCTTCTTCTTCGACATCTTTTTCTCCTTCTTCTACTTCTTCTTCACCACCTCCTCCTTCTTCTTCTTCTTCATCTTCCCCTTTTTCTTCTTCTCCTTCTTTTTCTTCTCCTTCTTATTCTTCTACTTCTTCTGCTTCTTCTTCTTCTTCTTCTTCTTCAACTTCTACATCTTCTTCTTCTTCTTCTTCTTCTCCTTCTTCTTCTTCTACTTCTACTTTTTCATCTTTTTTTCTTTTTCTTCTCTTTCTTTCGTTTTCTTCTTCTTCTTCTTCTTTGCTCCTTATTCTTCTTCTTCTTCCTCTTCTTCTTCTTCTTCTACATCATTTTCTTCTTCTTCTTCTTCTTCTTCTTCTACATCTTCTTTTTTCTGTTCTTCTTTGTCTACTTCCTCCTCCTCTTCTTCTTCTTCTTCTTCTTTGCATCTTTTTCTTCTTCTTTGTCTTCCTCCACTTCTTCTTTTTCTACTTCTTCGTCTTCTTCTTCTTCTTCTTCTATATCATCATCTTGTTCTTCTTTGTCTTCTTCTTCTACTACTACTATTTCTTCTTCTTCTTCATCTTTGTCTTATTCTTCTTCTTCTTATTATTTTTCTTCTTCTTCATCTTCTTCATCTTCTTCTTCTTCTTCTTTGACTTCTTTTTTTCCTTCCTTTTCTTCTTCTTCTTCTTCTTATCCTCCTTCTTTTTCTTCATCTTCTTCTTCTTCTTCTTCTTCTTCTTCTTCTTCTTCTTCTTCTTTTTGTTTTTCTGCTTTTTTTTCTTCTGCTTCTTCTTCTTCTTCTTTATCTTGTTCTTCTTCTTGTTAATCTTCTTCTTCATTTTTTTCTTTTTCTCCTTCTTAATCTTCTTCTTCTTCCTCCTCTTCTTCCTCTTCTTCTTCTTCTTCGCTTTCTTCTTCTTCTCCTTCATCTACTTCTATTTCTTACTTCTCTTCTTCTTCTTCTTCTTCTTCTCCATCTTCTTCTTTACCATCTTCTTCTTCTCCTTCTTCAACATCCTCTTCTTGTTCTTCTTCATCATCTTCTTCTTCTTGAACTTCTTTCACTTCTTCTTCTTCTTCTTTTTATTATTGTTTGTCTTCTTCTTATACTTTTTCTTCTTTTTCTTTTTCTTTCTCCTCCTCTTCTTCTTCCTCTTGTTCATCTTCCCTTACCACATCTTTATCTTTTCTTCTTCTTCTTCTTCTTATTTTTTTACTTCTTCATCTTCTTCTTCTTCTTCTTTTCTTCTTCTTCTTCTTCTTTTTCTTCTTCATCTTCGCCTTCATCTTCTTCTTCTTGTTCCACTTGTGCTTCGTCTTTGTCAGCAACATAACATTCTTCGTCTTCTTTGTCTTCTCTTTCTGCTTCTTCTTCTTCTTGTTCTTTTCCTTCTTCTTCTCCTTCTTCTTCTTCTTCTTCTCTACCCCTTCTTCGTCTTCCTCGTCTCGTTCTTCATCATCATCTTCTTCTTCTTCTTCTTTGTCAGCTTCTTCTTCTTCTTCTTACTCTTCTTCTTCTTCTTACTCTTCTTCTTCTTCTCCTCCTTCTATGATTTCTTCTTCTTTATCTTTTTCTTCTTCTTTGTCATCTTCTTCTTCTTCCTCATCTTCTTCTTCTTCTTCTTCTTCTTCTTTTACTTCTTCTTGTTCTTCTTCTTCTTTTACTTCTTCTTCTTCTTCTTCTTCGTCTTCTTCTCCTTCATCATAATCTTCTTCTTCTTTTTCTTGTTCTTCCTTTTCTTCTTCTTCTTCTTCTTTTTCTTCTTCTTCTGCTTCTGCTTCTTCATGATGTTGTTGTTGTTCTTCTTTTTCTCCTTCTCTATCTGCTTCTTCTTCTTCTTCTCCTTCTTTCTGTTCAACTTCTTCATCTACATCGTCTTCTTCCTTTTCATCTCCTTCTTCTTCTTCTTCGCCTTCTTCTTCTTCTTCTTCTTCTTCTTCTTCCTCCTCTTCTTCGTCTTCTTCTTCCTCTTCTTCGTCTTCTTCTTCTTTTTCTTCTTCTTTTCAATCTTCATCATAATTATCATCATCATCTTCTTCTTCTTCTTCTCTTTTTTCTACCTCTTCTTCTTCTTCTTCATTACCATCATCATCATCATCATCATCTTCTTCTTCTTCTTCTTCCTCCTCTTCCAATCTTCTTCTTCTCCTCCTTTTTCTTCACCTCCTTCTTCTTCTTCTCCTTTGTCTTTTTCTACTTTTTTCTCTTCTTCTTCTTCTTCATCTTCTTCTTCTTCTTCTTCTTCTTCCTCTTCTTCGTCATCGTCATCTTGTTCCTCTTCTTCTTGATCTTCGTCCCCCTCTTCTTCTTCTTCTTCTACTTCTTCTTTCTTTTGTTCTTTGTCTTATTCTTCTTCATCTAATTCTTTTTTTCTTATTCTTGTTCTTCTTCTTTTTCTTCTACTGCTACTACTTTGTCTTCTTCTTCTTCTTCTTCTTCCTCATCTTCTTCTTCTACATCTTCTTTTTGCTCTTCTTCTTCTTCTACTTCTTCTTTGTCTTCGTCTTCTCCCTTTTCTTCCTCTTCTTCTTAATCTTCTGCTTCTTCTTCTTCTTCTTCTTCTTCTTCTTCTCTTCTCCCTTTTCTTCCTCTTCTTCTTAATCTTCTGCTTCTTCTTCTTCTTCTTCTTCTTCTTCTTCTTCTTCTTTTTCATCTTGTTCTTCTTCTTTGTGTTCCTCCACTTCTTCTTTTGCTTTTTCTTCTTCTTCTTCTTCTTCTATATCATCTTCTACTTCTTTTGTGTCTTCTACTTCTACTACTACTTCTTCTTCTTCTCCTTCTTCATCTTCTTCTTCATCTTTGTCTTACTCTTCTTCTTCTTCTTCATCTTCTTCTTCTTCTTCTTCTTTATCTACTTCCTCTTCTTCTTCATCTTCTTCTTCTTCTTCTTTGACTTCTGTTTTTTTGCCATCCTCTTCTTCTTCTTCTTCTTCTTCATCTTATTCTTGTTCTTCTTCTTGTTTTTCTTCTTCTTCTTCCTCTTCCTCTTCTTCTTCTTCTTCCACTTGTTCATCTTCCCTTACCAAATCTTTATCTTCTTCAACTTCTTGTTGTTGTTCATCTACTTCTTATTCTTCTTCTTCTTTTTCTTCTTCTTCTTCTTTTTCTTCTTCTTCTTGTTCTTTTCTTCTTCATCTTCTTCTTCTTCTACTTATCCTTCTTCTTCTGCTCCTTCAATAATCATCATCATCACCCTCATCCTCATCTTCTTCTTCTTCTTCTTCTTCTTTGTCGTCTTCTTGTTCTTGTTCTTCTTCTTCATCATCTTCATCTTCTTCTTGTTCTACCACATCTTCATCTTCTTCACTATGATAACATTCTTCTTCTACTTATTCTTCATCTTTTATGTCTTCTTCTTCTACTTCTTCTTTTTCTTTTCTATCTTCGTCTTCTTCTTCTTCTTCTTCTTCTCCTCCTTCCTCTTTTTCTTCTTCTTATTGTTGTTCTTCTTCTTCTTCGACTTCTTCTTCTTCTTCTTCTTCTTCTTCTTCTTCGCCTTCTTCTTTTCCTTCTTCTCGTTCTTCGTCTCCTTGTTCTAGTTTTTCTTTGTCTTCTTCTTCTTCTTCTTCTTCTTCCTCTTCTACTTCTTCTTCCTCTCCTTCTATGAAGTCTTCTTCTTCAACTTCTTCTTCTTCTTGTTTATCTTCTTCTTCTTCTCCCTCGTCAACTTCTTCTACATCTTCTTCTTCTTCCTCTTCTTCTTCTTTTACTGCACATTCTTCTTCTTCTTCTTCTTCTTCTTCTACTTTTTCATCTTGTTTTGTTTTTCTTATTCTTCTCTTCTCCTTCTTCTTCTCCTTCTTCTTTCTCTTATACTTCCTCACCTTCATCGTCTTCTTTAT
>JAIUJO010001006.1:62500-65000 GCA_023846275.1 Vanilla planifolia
AAGAAGAAGAAGAAGAAGAAGAAGAAGAAGGAGAAAAAGGAGAAGAAGAAGAAAAAAGAAAAGAAGAAGAGGAATAAGAAGGGGAAGATGAAGAAAGTGAAGAGGGAGAAGGAGAAGAAAAAGAAAGAGAAGAATAATAAGAAGATGAAGAAGAAGAACAAGAAGAAGAGGAAGATGATGATGATGATGATTATGATTATGATGATGATGATGAGGAAGATAATTATGATGAAGAAGAAGAAAAAGGAGAAGAAGAAGAAGAACAACAACAAGAAGAGGAGGAAGTAGAAGATGATGAAGAAGAAGAACATCAAGAAGAAAATGAAGGAGCGGAAGGGGAGGAAGAAGAAGAAGTCGGCGAAGAAAAAGAAGATGAAGTCGAAGAGGAACAAGAAAAAGAAGTGGAAGAAGAAGAAGAGGAAGAAGAAGATGAAGAAGAAGAAAAGGAGGAAGAAGAAGAAGAAGATGATGATGATGAAGAAGTAGATGATGAAGAAAAAGAACAAGTAGAATAAGAAGGAGAAGAAGAAGAAGAAGAAGAAAAAGAAGAAAACGACGAAGAAGAAGAAGAACAAGAAGAACAAGAACAAGAACAAGAAGAAGAAGAAGAGGAAGTAGAAGTAGAAAAAGATGAAGAAGATAAAGAAGAAGAAGAATAAGATGATAAAGAAGAAGAAACGAAAGGTAAAGAAGAAGAATATGGAAAATGGGAAGGAGAAGAAGAAGAAGAAGAAGAAGAAGAAGGTGAAGAAGAAGAATAAGAAGAAGAAGAAGTAGAAGAAGAAGAAGAAGAAGATGGAGAAGGAGAAGAAAAAGAAGAAGAAGAAGAGGAAGAAGAAGGTGGAGAAGAAGTTCAAGAAGACAAAGAAGAAGAAGAAGAAGAAGAAGAAGAAGAAGAAGAAGAAAAAGAAGAAGAAGAAGAAGAAGAAGAAGAAGAACAAGTAAGAGAAGAAGAAGAAGAAGATGAAGAAGAAGAAGAAAAAGAAGAAGAAGATGAAGAGGAAGAAGAGAAGAAGAAGAGGAGGAAGAAGAAGAAGAAGTAACAAAAAAGAAAAGGGAGGAAGAAGAAAAAGAAGAAGAAGTTGGAGAAGAAAAAGAAGATGAGGACGATGAAGAACAAGACAGAGAAGAAATTTAAGTAGACGACGAAGAAGAAGGAGAAGAAGAAGATGAAGAAAAAGAAGAGGAAGAAAAGAAAGAAGACAAAGAACAAGAAGAAGATGAAGACAAAGAAGAAGACGATAAAAAGGAGGAAGAAGAAGAAGAAGAAGAAAAAGAAGGAGAAGAATGAGAAGGAAAACAAGAAGAAGCAGAGGAAGACAAGATAAAGAAAAAGAACATCAAAAAGAGGAGAAAGAATAAGAATAAGAAGAAGAAGAAGAAGAATAATAATAAGGAAAAGAGATGGAGAATAAGAAGAAGAAGAAGGAGATGATGAAGAGGAAGAAGAACCAGAAGAAGGAGAAGTAGAGGAATAAGAAGAAGAATAAGTAGAAGAAGTAGGAGGAGGAGGAGAAGAAGTAGAAGAAGAAGAAGATGAAGCACAAGAAGAAGATGATGAAGAAGGTGAATAAGAAGAAGAAGAAGAAGAAGAAAAAGAAGAAGAAGGGGAAAGCGATGAAGAAGAAGAAGAAGAAAAAGAAGAGAAAGAAGAAGAAGAAGAAGAAGAAGAAGAAGGCCATGAAGAAGAAGAAGAAAAGAGGGAAGAAGAAGACAAAGAAGAAGAGGAAGAAGAAGAAGAAGAAGAAGAAGACAAAGAAGCAGAAGTCGAAGAAGAAGCAGAAGATTAAGAAGAAGAAGAAGAAGGCGAAGAAGGAGAAGGCGAAGAGGATGAAGATGAAAAAGCGAATGAGGTAAAAGAAAAAGAAGAAGAAGAAGCCAAAGAAAAAGAAGAAAAAGATGATGAAGACAAAGAAGAAGAAGAACAAGAAGAAGAAGGAGGAGGAGGAGAAAACAGAGGAGGAGAAAAAGGAGAAGGAGAGAAGAAGAGGAAGAAGAAGAAGAAGAAGAAGAAAAAGAAGAAGAAGAAGAAGAAGAAGAAAAACTAGAAGAAAAAGAACAACAACAATAAGAAGAAGAAAAGGTAGAACAAGAAGGAGAAGAAGAAAAAGAAGTAGTAGGAGTAGTAGTTGACGAAGAAAAAGAATAAGAAGATGAACAAAAACTACAACAAGAAGGAGAAGGAGAAGAATGACAAGAAGAAGACAAAGAAGTATACAAAGAAGTAGAAGAAGAATAAGAAGAAGAAGATGAAGAAGAGGAAGACCAAGATGAAGAAGAGGAAGACCAAGAAGAAGCAGAGGAAGAAGAAGAAAAAGAAGAAGTGGAAGAACAAGAAGAAGAAGTAGTAGTAGTAGTAGAAGAAAAAGAAGAAGAAGAAGAAGAAAAAGAAGCAAACGAAATAGAAGAAGAAGAACAAAAACAAGAAGAAGAAGAAGTGGAAGAGTTGGAAGAAGAATAACAAGAAGAGGAAGAAGTTGAAGAAGAAGAAGAAGACGAA
>JAIUJO010001006.1:70000-75000 GCA_023846275.1 Vanilla planifolia
AGGAAGAAGAACAAGAAGATGGAGAGTAGAGGAATAAGAAGAAGAATAAGTAAAAGAAGAAGAAGGAGGAAGAGAAGAAGGAGGAGAAGAAGATGATGAAGAAGAAGTAGAAGATGATGATGAAGAAGGTGAATAGAAGAAGAATAATAATAAGAAGAAGAAGAATAAGGAGAAGAAGGGGAAGGAGATGAAGAAGATGAAGAAGAAGAAGAAGAAAAAGAAGAGAAAGAAGAAGTAGAAGAAGAAGAAAAAAGGAGAAGAAGAAGAAGAAGAAGGAGAAGGAGATGGAGGAGGAGAAGAAGAAGAAGCAGAAGAAGGCCATCAAGAAGAAGAAGAAGAAGAAGGCGAAGAAGAAGAAGGCGAAGAGGATGAAGAAGAAGAAGCAAATGATGAAAAAGAAAAAGAAGAAAAAGAAGCTGAAGAAAAAGAAGAAGAAGTTGAAGAAAAGATGAAGAAGACAATGAAGAAGAAGAAGAAGAAGAAGAAGAATAAGGAGGAGGAGGAGAAAAAAGAGGAGGAGAAAAAGGTGGAGAGAAGAAGAAGAATAAGAATAAGAAAAAGAAGAAAAATAAGAAGAAAAACAACAAGAAGAAGAAAAGGAAGAACAAGAAGGAGAAGAAGAAAATGTAGTAGTTGACGAAGAAAAAGAAGAAGAAGAAGATGAACAACAACAACAACAAGAAGGAGAAGGCGAAGAATGACAAGAAGAAGGCAGAGAAGTATACGAAGAAGTAGAAGAAGAATAAGAAGAAGAAGATCAAGAAGAGGAAGGCCAAGAAGAAGCAGAGCAAGAAGAAGAAAAAGAAGTGGAAGAAGAAGTAGTAGTAGTAGTTGTAGAAGAAGAAGAAGAAGAAGAAGAAAAAGAAGCAAATGAAATAGAAGAAGAAGATGATGAAGAAGAAGAACAAAAACAAGAAGAAGAAGAAGTGGAATAGTTGGAAGAAGAAGAAGAAGAAGAAGAAGTGGAAGAAGTTGAAGAAAAAGAAGAAGACGAAGAAGTAGAAGAAGTAGAAGAGAAAGACAAAGAAGAAGAATAAAAAGAAGAAGTAGATCAAAAGGAAGAAGAAGAGGACAAAGAAGAAGAAGAAGAAGAAGAAGATGAATAAAAAGAAGATAGAAAAAACAGAAGATGAAAATGACAGAAGAAGAAGACTAATATTAAGAAGAAGAAGATAAGAAAGAGGAAGATGTGAAAGAAGATGAAGAACAAGAAGAAGAAGACAAAGAAGAAGAAGTCAGAGAAGTAGTAGTAGTAGAAGAAGAAGAATAATAAGAAGAAGAGGAAGATGATGGAGAGGAAGTTGAAGAAGAAGAAGGAGAAGAAGAAGGAGAACAGGAAGAAGGAGAAGGAGAAGAAGAAAAAGAAGAACAAGACGAAGAAGAAGAAGGGGAAGAGGAAGAAGAGGAGGAAAAAGAAGATGACGAAGAAGAAGAAGAAGAAGAAGAAGAAGAAGAAGTTGAAATAGAAGAAGAGGAAGAAGAAGAAGATGAAGCTGAAGAAGAAGAAGACGAAGAAGAAGATAAGAGAGAAGAACAAAAAGACAAAGAAGAGGAAGAAGAGGAAGAAGGAGAAGACAAAGAAGAAGAAGAAGAAGAAGAAGAAGAAGAAGAAGAAGAAGAAGAAGAATAAGAAGAAGAAGAAAAAGGAAAGAAGGTGAAGAAAACGAAGAAGATGAAGAAGAAGATGAAGAAGAAGAAGAAGAAGAAGAAGACAAAGAAGCAGAAGCCGAAGAAGAAGAAGTAGAAGAAGAAGAATGAGAAGGGGAGGAAGAAGAAGAATTAGAAGAAGAAGACAAAGAAGGAGAAGCAGAAAAAGAAGAAGATGAAGAAGAAGAAGATGAAGATAATGATGATAAAGACAAAGAAGAAGAAGAAGACCTAAAAGATATAAAAGAAAAAGTAGAAGTGGAAGAGGAAGAAAAAGAACTCGAAGAAGAAGAGGAAAACGAAGAAGAAAAAGAAACAGAAAAAGATAAGGGAGAAGATGAAGAAAAAGTACAAAAACATGAAGAAGAAGAAGAAGAAGAGGAAGAAGTAGATTAAGAAGAAGAGAAAGATGTTGAAGATTAAGTAGATGACCAAGAGGAAGAAGAAATGGAAGAGGAAGACGATGAAGAAGAAGAAGAGGAAGAAGAAGAAGAAGAAGGCAAAGAAGAAGTGGAAATGGACGAAGCTAAAGAAGAAGAAGGAGAAGAAGAATAAGAAGAAAAAGAAGAGGAAGAAGAAGAAGTAGAAGAAGAAGTAGACAAAGAAGAAGAAGACGAAGAAGAAAAAGTTGAAGAAAATGAAGAGGAACAAGAAGAAGAATATAAAGAAGAGGAAGAATAAGAAGAAGAAGAAGAAGACAAAGAAGAAGAAGTTGAAGAAGTGGAAGAATTAGAAGGGGAAGAAAAAGTAGGAGAGGAAGAAGAAGAAGAAGAAGGAGGAGAAGAAGAAGAAGAAAGATAAGAGGAAGAATGAGAAGGAGGAGAAGAAGAAGAAGAAGAAGAAGAAGAAGAAGGAGAAGAAGATGATGATGACGAAGAAGAAGAAGGTGACGAAGAAGAAGAGGAAGAAGAAGAAGAAGAAGAAGAAGAAGAAAGAAAAGAAGAAGATAAAAGAGAAGAAGAAGAAGAAAAAGAAGAAGAAGAAGAAGATGATGATGATGATGATGATGATGAAGAAGTAGAAAACAAAGATGGAGAAGAAAAGGAAGAGGAAGAAGAAAGAAAAGAAGAAGAAGATGAAAGAGAAGAAGAAGAAGATGAAGAAGAGGAAAAAGAATGTGAAGAAGAAGAAGAAGATAAAGACAAAGACATAGTTGTAGTAGTAAAAGAAGAAGAAGAAGAAGAAAGAGGTGAAAAAGAAGAGGAAGAAGAAAAGTTAGAAGAAGAAAAATAAAAAGAAGAACAAAGAAGAAAAAGCAAAAGAAGAGAATGAAGAAGAAGTAGAAGAAGAAGAAGAAGAAACAGAAGAAGAAGAAAGAGAAGTAGAAGAAGAAGATTATAATGATGATGATGATGATGAAGATGACAATGATAATGATGAATTAGAAGAAGGAGAAGAAGAAGAAAAATTAAGAGAAGAAGAAGAAGAAGAAGAAGAAGAAAATGAAGAAGTAGAAGACAAAGAAGATAATGAAGAAAAGGAGGAAGAAGAAAATGAATAAGAAGAACTTGGAGAAGAAAAAGAAGTTGAAGACGATGAAGACCATGACGTAGAAAAGAGGAAGAAGAGGATGAAGAAGGAGAAGAAGAAGATGAAGTAGAAGAAGGAGAAGAGGATGATGATTAAGAAGAAGAAGAAGAAGAGGAAAAAAAGAAAGAAGTTGAAGAAGAAAAAAAAAGAAGAAGACGAAAGAAAAGAAGAAGTTGAAATAGAAGAAGAAGAAGAAGTTGAACAAGAAGAAAAAATGGCGAAGAAGAAGAAGAAGAAGAAGAAGAAGATGATGAAGACAATGAAGTTGAAGAAGAAGAAGAAGAAGAAGAAGAAAGAGAAGCAGTAGAAGAAGAATAAGAAGAAAAGATGAAAAAGAAGACGAATAAGAAAAAAAAACAAGAAGACAAAGAAGAAGAAGAAGTAGAAAAAGTAGTAGAAGAAGAAAGAGAAGAAGAAGAAGAAGCAGAAGAAGAAGAAGAAGAAGAAGAAGAAAGAGAAGAAGAAGAAGAAGAAGAAGCAGAAAAAGAAGAAAAAGAAGTAATATAAGCCAAAGAAGAAGAAGAAGATGTAAAAGAAGAAGAAGAAGAAGAAGAAGAAATAGAAGAAGTAGAAGAAAAAAAGGAAGAAGAAGACAGTGAATAAAAAGAAGATAAAGACAAAGCAGAACAAGGAAAACAAGAGGAAGAAGAAGAAGAAGAAGAAGAAGACGAAGAAGAAGAAGATGATGAAGAAAAAGAAGAAGTAGAAGAAGAAGAAGACGAAGAAGAAGAACAAGAAGACGATGAAGACATAGAAGAAGTAGATAACGGGGAAGAGGAGGAGGGGGAAGGAGAAGTAAAGAAGAAGAAGTTGGTGATGATGAAGAAGAAGAAGGAAAGGAAGAAAAAGAAGAAGATTAAGGAAAACGAGGAGGAGAAGAAGAAGAAGAAAGTATAGAAGAAGAATAAGGGGAAGGTGAAGAAGAAGAACAAGAAGATGAGAAAGAAGAATAAAAGGAAGAATTAGAAGATGGAGCGGGAGAAGAAGAAGAAGAAGAATAAAAACAAGAAGAAGAAGACAAAGAGGAAGAAGAAGAAGAAGAAGAAGGCAAAAGAAAAAGAGGAAAAAGATAAGGAGATAACAAAGATGAAGAAGGAGAAGAATAAGAACAAGTTGTAGAAGAAGAAGAAGATGTAGAAGAAGAAGAATAAGAAGAGATGAAGAAGAAAGAGAAGTATAGGAATAAGAAGAAGAAGGAGAAGAAGAACAAGGAGAAGAACAAGAAGAAGACGAAGAAGAAGAAGAAGTTGAACTGTAAGAAGAAGAATAGAAGAAAGAGAAAAAGATCAAGAAGGCGAAGAAGAAGAAGAAAAAAAAAAGGGAATGAGATCAAGAGAAAAAGAAGAAGAAGATGATGATGATAAAGAAGAAGAAGAAGAAGAGGAATAAGAAGAAGTAGAGGAAGAAGAAGAAGAAGAAGAAGAAGACAAAGGTGAAGAAGAAGAAGAAGAAGGCGAAGAAGAGGAAGATGAGGAAGAAGAACAAGAAGAACAAGAAGGAGAGAAGAAGAAGAAGAAGAAGCAAAAGAAGAAGAAGAAAAAGACAAAGAAGAAGAACAAAAAGGTGAAGAAGAAGAAGAAGGGCTAGAAGAATAAAGAAGAGAAGAAGAAGAAGAAGAAGAAGAAGTAGAAAGAGAAGAAGAAGAAGAAGTAGAAAGAGAAGAAGAAGAAGAAGTAGAAGAAGGAGAAGAAGAAGAAGTAGAAGATGCAGATAAAGAGGAATAAGAAGAAGAAGATAATGAAGTAGAAGCAGAAGAAGAAGAGCAAGAAGCTGAAGAAGAAGAAGAAAAAGTATAAGAAGAAGAAGAAGCAGAAGAAGAAGGA
>JAIUJO010001006.1:77500-80000 GCA_023846275.1 Vanilla planifolia
AAGAAGAAGAAGAAGTAGAAGAAGAAGAAGGCCGAGGAGAAGTAGTTGTTGTAGTAGAAGAAGAAGAATAAGAAGAAGATGAAAAAGAAGAAGAAGAAGCAAAAGAAGTGAAATAAGAAGGATAAGAAGAAGAAGAAGAGGAAGAAGAAGAAGAAGAGGAAGAAGAAGAAGAAAAAGAAGAAGAGCAAGTGGAAGAAGAAGAAGAAGGAGGAGAAGAAGAAGAAAAAGAAGAAGAAGAAGAAGATGAAGAAGAAAAAGAAAGAGAAGAAGGAGAAGAAGAACAAGAAGAAGAATTAGAAGAACAACAACAAGAAGAAAATGAAGAAGGAGAAGAAGAAGAAGAAGAAGAAAACGAAGAAGAAGAAGAAGAAGATGATGATGATGATGAAGAAGAAGAAAACGACGAAGAAGAAGAAGAAGACGATGAAGACGAAGGAGGAAAAGAAGAGGAAGATGAAGATGAAGAAGAATAAGGAGATGAATAAGAAGAAGAAGAATGAAAAGAAGAACAAGAGGATGAATAAGAGGAAGAACACGAAAAGGAAGAAGAAGAAGAACTACTAAAAGTGGAAGAAGAAGAAGAAGAAAAAGAAGAACAAGAAGAAAAAGAAGAAAAAGAAGGAGAAGAATGAGGAGAAGAAAAAGAAGAAGATGATGATGATGAAAAAGAGGAAGACGAAGAAGAAGAAGACTAAGAAGAAGGAAAAAAATAAGAAGAAGAAGAAGAAGAAGAGGAAGAAGAAGAAGAGGAAAACCTAGAAGAGGTAGAAGAAGAAGAAGAAGAAGAAGAAGAAGGAGAAGAAGAACCAGAAAAAGAGGAAGAAGAAGAAGAACAAGAAAAAGAAGAGGAAGAAGAAGAAGAAGAAGAAGTAGAAGAAGAACAAGAAAAGAAGAAGTAAAAAAAGAATAGAAGGGACAACAAGACGAAGAAGAAGAAGAAGCACAAGAAGTTAAAGAAGAAGAAGAAGAAGAAGAAAAATAAGAAGTGAAATAAGCAGAAGAAGAAGTATAAGTTAAAAAATGAAGATGTTGAAGAAGAATTAGAAGAAGGAGAAGAAGAAGAAGAAGAAGAAGAAGAAGAACAACAAAATGAAGAAGAAGAAGAAGAATAAGAGAAGAAGAAGAAAAGAAGAAGAAGAAGAAGAAAAAGATGATGAAGAAGAAGAAGAAGAAGACAAAGACGAAGAAGAAGAAGAAAACAAGGAGAAGAAGAAATCGAGGAAGTAGAAGACAAGAAGAAGAAGAAGAAAAAGAGAACAAAGTAGAAGAAGATGAAGATGAGGAAAAAGAAGAAAAAGAAGAAGACAAAGAAGTAGAGAAGGAAGAATAAGATGAAGAAAAAGAAGAAGAAGAAGAAGATGAAGAAGAAGAAGAAGTGGAAGAAGAAGAGGAAAAAGAAGGCAGAGAAGAAGAAGAAGATGATAATGATGAAGTAGAAGAAGAAGAAGAATAAAGAGAAGAAGAAGAAGGAGAAAAAGAAGTAGAAGAAGAAGAAGAAGAGAAAGAAGATGAAGAAAAAAAGAAAAAGTAGAAGACAAGAAGAAGAAGAAGAAGCAGAAGGAAAGGAAGAAAAAGAAGAGCAACAAGAAGAAGAAAAAGAAGTAGAAGGAGAAGAAGGAGAAGAAGAATAAAGAGAAGAAGAAGAAGAAAGAGAAGAAAAAGAAGAAGAAGATGAAGAAGAGAAGAAGAAGAAGATGATAATGATGGTGATGATGAAGAAGAAGTAGATGAACAAGAAGAAGGAGAAGAAGAAGATAAAGAAGAAGTAGATGTAGAAGAAGAGAAGAAAAAAGAAGAGGTAGAAAAAGAAGAAGAAGATGAGGTTGAAGGAGAAGAAGAAGAAGAAGACGATGAAGAAAAAGAAGATGAAGATAAAGAAGAACAAGACGAAGAAGTGGAAGAAGAAGAAGAGGAAGAAGAAGGAGAAGAAGAAGAAGATGAAAAAGAATAAGGAGAAGAAGAAGAAGAAGAAGAAGATTATGAAGAGGAAGAACAAGATGAAGAAGAAAGTGATGAAAAAGATGAAGAAGAAAAAGAAGAAGAAGAAGAAGAAGAAGAAGAAGAAGAAGAGGAAGAAGAAGAACAACAACAACAACAAGAAGAAGATGAAGACAAAGAAGAAGAGGATAAAGGGGAAGAAAAGGAGGAAGAAGGAGAAGAAGAAGAAGAAGAAGAAGAAGAAGAAGAGGCAGTAGAGGTAGACAAAGATGAAGAAGAAGAACAAGAAGAAGAAGAAGAAGAAGAAGATTATGAAGAAGAAAATAAAGAAAAAGAAGAAGAATAAGGAGAAGGAGAAGATGATGAAGAAGAAGAAGAAGAAGAAGGTGAAGAAGAAGAATAAGAAGAATGAGAAGGAGAAGAAGAAGAAGAAGAAGAAGAAGAAGAAGATGGAGAGGGAGAAGAAGAAGAAGAAGAAGAAGAAGTTGAAGAAGAAGAAGAAGAAGAAGAAGGTGGAAAAGTAGAAGGAGAAGACAAAGAAGAAGAAGAAGAAGAAGTAGAA
>JAIUJO010001006.1:95000-97500 GCA_023846275.1 Vanilla planifolia
AGATCAAGAAGATGAAGAAGAAGAAGAAGAAAAAGAAGAAGAAGAAGAAGGAAGAAGGAAGAAGAAGGAGAAGAAGAAGAAGAAGAAGAAGAAGAAGAAGATGAAGAAGAAGAAGAATAAGAAGAAGAAGAAGAAGAAGAAGAAGAAGAAGATGTAGAAGAGGGGAGACAAAGTAGTAGAAGAAGAAATAGAAGAAGAAGAAGTACAATGAGAGGAAAAAGGAGAAGACACACAAGAAGAAGATGGAGAAGAAGGAAAAAAGAAGGAAAAGAAGAAGAGGATAAAGAAGAAGTAGAGGAAGAAGAAGACAAAGAAGAAGAAGACGATGAAACATAAGAGAAAAAAGATGAGGGTATTGAAGACGAAGAAGTGGATGAAGAAGGGGAAGAAGATGGAGATGAAGAAAAAAAATAAAAAGAAGATGAAGAGGACAAAGAAGGGAAAGAAGAAGAAGAAGAAGTAGAAGAAGCGGAAGAAGAAGAAGAAGAAAAAATAGAAGAAGAAGAAGAAGAAGTAGTAGAAGAAGAAGAAGTAGAAGAAGAAGAAGAAGAAGAGAAGAAGATGATGATGAACAAGAAGATAAAGAGGAGGAAGAGGAAGAAGGAGAAGATGAAGAAGAAAAAGAAGAAGAAGAAGAAGACCAAAAAGAAGAAGGAGATGATGAAGGCGAAGAAGAAGAAAAAGACAAAGAAGAAGAAGAAGATGAAGAAAAAAAATGAAAAAGAAGAAGAAGAAGAAGTAGAAGAAGACGAACAAGAAGTAGAAGAAGAAGAACAACAAAAAGAAGAAGAAGATGAGGAAGAAAAGAAGAGGAAAGACATAAAGAAGAAGAAGAGGAGGAAGAAAAAGTAGGAGAAGAAGAAGAAGAAAAAGAATGAGACGAAGAAGAAGAAGATGAAGAAAAAGAAGAAGATGAAGAAGAAGGAGAAGAAGAAGAAGTTGAAGAAGAAGAAGAGGAGAAAGAAGATGAAGAAGAAGAACAAAAAGAAGAAGGAGAAGAAGAAGATGGAGAAGTAGAGGGAGGATAAGTAGAAGAAGAAGAAGAATAAAACGAAGAAGAAGATGAAGAAGACATAGAAAAGGAAGAAGAAGAAGAAGAAGACATAGAAAAAGAAGAAGAAGATGAAGAAGAAAAGAAGAAGAAGAAGAAGAAAAAGAAGAAGAAAGAGGAGAAGAAGACGACGAAGAAGATGAAGAAGAAAAAGAAGAAGAAGAAGAGGAAGAATAAGAAGAAGAAGAAGAACAAGAAGAAGAAGAAGATGATTATGATGATGATGATGATGATGAAGAACAAGAAGAAGAAGAAGAAAATGAAGAAGAGGAAGATGAAGACGAAGATGATTAAGACGAATAAGAGTCAGAAGATGAATGGGAAGAAAATGAAGAGGAGCGAGACGGTGAAGACGGCAAAGATGAAGATGAAGTTGAAGAAAGTTGAGATGAAGAAGAAGATGAAGAAGAAGTAAAAGTAGAAGAAGAAGATGAAGATAAAGATGTAGAAGAAAGAGGAGGAAGGAAGGAAGAAGAAGAATAAGAAGAAGAAAAGAAGAAGAAGAAGAAGAAGACGAAAAAGAAGAAGAAGGCAAATAAGAAGAAGAAGAAGAAGAGGTCGAAGAAGAAGAAGTCAAAGACAAAGTAGAAGAAGAGGAAGAAGAATATGAGGAAGAAGGAGACGAAGAAGAAGAAGAAGGGAAGTAGAAGATGAAGAAGAAGTAGAATGACGAAGGAGTAGATGAAAAAGAAGAAGAGGATGAAGAAGAAGGAGAAAAAGAAGGAAAAAGAAAAAGAAGAAGAGGAGGAAGAAGAAGAAGCAGTAGAAAGAGAAGATTAAGGAGAAGAGGAAGGAGAAGAAGGGGAAGAAGAAGAAGAAGAAGAAGAAGAGGAACAATAGTAAGAAAAAGAAGAAGACGAAGAAGAAATAGAAGAGAATAAAGAAAAAAAGGAGTTGAACAAGAGGAAAAAAAAGACGATGAAGAAGTCGAAGAAGAAGAAGAAGAAGATGGAGAAGATGATGAAGAAGAAGAAGAAGAAGAAAAGGAAGTCAAAGAAAGAAGAAGAAGATGGAGAACAAGAGGAAGAAGAACAAGAAGAATTAGAAGAAGACAAAGAAGCTGAAGAATAAAAAGGTGAAGTAGAAGTATAAGTAGTAGAAGAAGAAGAAGAAGAAGAAGAAGAAGAGGAAGAAGATGAGAAGATGGAAAAGAAGAAGAAGAGGAAGAAGAAGTTTAATGTGAAGAAGAAGAGGAAGAAGAAGAAGAAGAAGGAGAAGATGAAGAAGAAAGAGAAATGGACGAATGATAAGCATCAGAAGAAGAAGACGACAAAGAAGAAGAAGAAGAAGAAGTAGAAGAAAAAAAAATGGAGATGAAGAAGAGAAAGAAAAAGAAAAGAAAAAAAAAGAGGGACAAGAAGAACACGAAGTAGAAGAAGAAGAAGAAGAAGAAGAAGAAGAAGAAGAAGTAGAAGAAGAAGGAAACGGGGAAGAAGGAGAAGAAGAAGA
>JAIUJO010001006.1:105000-110176 GCA_023846275.1 Vanilla planifolia
GAAGAAGAAGGAAAAGAAGAAGAAGAAGAAAAAGAAGAAGAAGAAGAAGTAATATAAGCACAAGAAGAAGAAGAAGACGTTAAAGAAGCAGAAGAAGAAGAAGAAAAAGAAGAAGAGGAAGAAATTGAAGAACAAGAAGAGAAGGAAGAAGAAGAAGTTGAAGAAGAAGAGGAAGAAGAAGACTGTAAATAAAAAGAAGATAAAGACAAAGAAGAACAAGGCAAACAAGAGGAGGAGGAAGAAGATGAAGAAGAAGCAAATGAAGAAGAAGAAGAAGCAAATGAAGAAGAAGAAGATGATAAAGAAAAAAAAAAGTAGAAGAAGAAGAAGACGACGAAGAAGTACAAGAAGATGATGAAGACATAGAAGGAGTAGATAATGGGGAAGAAGAGGAGGAAGACGAAGATGAAAAGAAGAAGAAGTTGATGATGATGAAGAAGAAGAAGGAAAGGAAGAAAAAGAAGAAGATTAAGGAAAAGGAGAAGGGGAAGAAGAAGAAGAAGAAGAAGGTGAAGAAGAAGAATAAGGAGAAGGTGAAAAAGAAGAACAAGAAGATGAGGAAGAAGAAAAAAAGGAAGAAGAAGAAGATGGAAAGGGAGAAGAAGAAGAAGAATAAGAAGAAGAAGAAGACAAAGAAGAAGTAGAAGAAGGTGGAGTAGAAGAAGAAGAAGAAGAATAAGAAGTTGTAGAAGAAGAAGAAGATGAAGAAGAAGAAGAATAAGAAGAGATGAAGAAGAAAAAGAAGTATAGGATTAAGAAGAAGAAGGAGAAGAAGAACAAGAAGAAGTACAAGAAGAACATAAAGAAGAAGAAGAAGGTGAACAAGAAGAAGAAGAAAAAGATGGAGAAAAAGATCAAGAAGAAGAAGACAAAGAAGAAGAAGAAGAAGAATAAAGGGAAGGAGATCGAGAAGAAGAAGAAGAAGATGATGATGATGATGATGATGAAGAAGAAGAAAAAGAAGCAGAAGAAGACAACGAAGAAGAAGAAGAAGAAGAAGAAGATGAAGTTCAAGAATAAGAAGAAAGAGACGAAGAAGTGGAGAAAGATGAACAGGAAGAAGAAGAAGAAGAAGGCAAAGAAGTAGAAGTCGAAGAAGAGGACGAAGAAATAGAGGAAGAAGAAGAAGAAGATGATGATGATGATGACGAAGGAGAAGGCGAAGAGGAAGAAGAAGAAGAAGAGGATGAGGAAGAAGAAAAATATAAGAAGAAATAGAAGAAGAAGAAGAAGAAGAAGACGAAGAAGAAGAAGGACGAGGAGAAGAAGGAGAAGAAGGTCAAAAAGGAGAAGGAGAGAAGAAGAGGAAGAAGATGAAAAAGAAGAAGAAGAAGAATAAGAAGAAGAAGTAGAAGAACAACAACAACAACAAGAAAAAAGAAGAACAAGAAGGAGAAGAAGAAGAAGAAGAGGTAGTAGTAGTTGAAGAAGAAGAAGAAGAAGAAGATGAAAAAGAAGAAAAACAAGAAGAAGAAGAAAAAGAAGTAGCCAAACAAGTAGAAGAAGAATAAGAAGAATATGGTTAAGAAGAGGAAGGCCTAGAAGAAGTAAAGGAAGAAGAAAAAGAAGAATAAGTGAAAGAAGAAGTAGAAGAAGTAAAAGATGAAGAAAAAAAAAAGTAGAAGAAAAAAAGAAGAAGAAATGGAAGAACAAGTAGATGAAGAAGAAGAAAACTAGAGAAGAAGAAGTGCAAGAGTTGGAAGAAGAAGAAGAAGAAGGGGAAGAAGTCAAAGAAGAAGAAGAAGACAAAGAAGAAGAATAAGTAGAATAGGAAGACAAAGAAGAAGAAGAAGAAGAAGAAGAAGAAGAAGAACTAGAACTAGAGGAAGAAGAAGAAGACAAAGAAGAAGAAGAGAAAAAGAAGAAGATAAAGAAGAAGAAGAAGAAGAAGAAGAAGAAGACAAAGAAGAAGAAGACAAAGATTAAGAAGAGAAGATAAGGAAGAGGAAGAAAAAGAAGAAGAAGAAGAAGAAGAAGAAGAAGAGGAAGAAGAAGAAGAAGAAGACAAAGAAGAAGTTGAAAAAGAAGTAGAAGAAGAAACAAAAAAGAGGAAGAAGAAGAAGGAGAGGAAGAGGAAAAAGATGAAGAAGGAGAAGAAGAAGAAGAAGTTGAATGAGAAGAAGAAGATGATGAAGAAGATGAAGAAGAAGATGAAGAAGAAGAAGGCAAAGAAGAAGAAGAAGAATAAGAAGAAGAAGAAGAAGGGCTAGAAGAAGTAGAAGAATAAGAAGAAGAAGAAGAAGAAGAAGATTAAGAAGAAGAAGAAAAAGAAGAAGATGAAGAAAAAGAAGAAGATGAAGAAAAAGAAGAAGAAGATAAAGAAAAAGAAGAAGAAAAAGAAGAAAAAGAAGAGGAAGAAGAAGAAGATGAAGAAGAAGAATGTGTGGAAGAAGAAAAAGAAGAATAAGTACGAGAAGATGAAGAAGAAGGAGACGAAAAAGAGGAGGAAGAAGGGGAAGAAGTAGATTAGGAAGACGAGGAATAGGAAGAAGAAGAATAAGAAGAAGAAGACGAAGAAGGCAAAGAAGAAAATGAAGAAGAAAAAGAAGAAGAAGATGATGAAGAAGAAGAAGATGAAGAAGAAGAAGAAGAAGAAGAAGAAGAAGGAGAAGAAGTGGAAGAAGAAGAGGAGGAACAAAGAAGTAGAAGAAGAAGAAAATGGAGAAGAAGAAGAAGGATAAGAAGAAGAAGGGGTGAAGAAGAAGACGAAGAAAATGGAGGTGAAGAAGAAGAAGACAAAGAAAAAGAAGAAGATGATGAAGAAAAAGAAAAAGAAGAAATTGGAGAGAAAAAGAGAAAGAAGAAAAAGGAGAAGACGAAGAAGAATAAGAAGAAGAAGAAGAGGAAGAACAAGAAGAATAAGAAGAAGAAGATGAGGGAGAAGAAGAAGGAGAAGAAGAAGAATAAAAAGGAGGAGAAGAAGAAGAAGAAGGTGAAGAAGAAAGAAAGAAGAAGACAAAGAAGAAGAAGAAGAAGAAGAAGAAGAAGAAGAAGATTAGAAGGAGAAGATAAGGAAGAAGAAGAAGAAGATGAAGGCATAGAAGAAGAAGAAGAAGAAGAAGAAGAAGAATAAAAATAAGAATAAGAAGAAGAAGAAGAACAACAGCAAGAACAAGAAGAAGAAGATGGAGAAGATGAGGACGAAGAAGAAGAAGATCAAGAAGATGATGAAGAAAAATAATAAAAAGAAGAAGAAGAAGGAGATGGCAAAGATGAAGAAGAAGGTAATGAAGGGAAAGACGAAGAAGAAGAAGAAGAAGAAGAAGAAGTAGTAGAAGAAGTAGAAGAAGAAAAAAAGAAGAAGATGAAGAAGAAGGTAAACAAGAAGAAAATAAGAAGGACCGAATTGGAAGAAGAAGAAGAAGAAGAACAAAAAAATGAAGAAGACAAAAGATGAAGAAGAAGAAGAAAAAGAAGAAGGAGAAGAGGAGGAAGAAGAACAAAAAGAAGAATAAGGAGATGGAAAAGGAAGAAAAGAAGGAAAAGAAAGTGAAGAAGGAGGAGGAGGAGAAGAAGAAGTAAAGCAAGAAGAAGAAGAAGAAGAAGAAGAAGAACAAGAAGGGGAAGGAGAATGAGAAGAAAAAGAAGATAAAGTCGAAAAAGAAGACGAAGAAGAACAGATAGAAGAGGAAGAAGAAGAAGGAGAAGGAGAAGAAGAAGAAAAAGAAGAAGAAAAAGAAGAAGTGGAGGAGGAAGAAGAAGAAGAAGAAGAATAAGACCATCGAGAAAAAGAAGAAGAAGAAGATGATGAAGAAGATGATGAAGAAGAAGAAGGGGAAGAAGAACAAGGAGAAGAAGTAGAAGAAGAAGAAGAAGAGGAAGAAGAAGAACAAGAAGAAGACAAAGACGAAGGAGAAGAAGAAAATGAAAAAGAAGGGGAAGCAAAAGAAGAAGATGAATAAGAAAAAGAAGAGGAAGATGAAAAGAAGAAGAAGAAGATGAAGAAGAAGATGGAGAAAAAGGAAGAGTAGGAGAGGAAGAAGAAGAAGAAGAAGAAGAAGAAGTGAAAGAATAAGAAGAAGAAGATGGAGAAGAATAACAAGAAGAAGAAGAGCAAGATGGAGACAAGAAGAAGAAGAAGAAGATGATGAAAAAGAAGAAAAAGAAGAAGAAGACGAAGAAGAAGAAGACGAAGGCAAAGAAGAAGAAGAAGGAGAAGAAGAGAGGAAGAAGAAGAAGACAAAGAAGAAGAACAAAAGGAACATGAAGATGAAGATGAAGAAGATGAAGATGAAGAAAAAGGAGTAGAAAGAGGAGGAGGAAGATGAAAAAGAAGAAGATGATGATGAAGAAGAATAAGAAGAAGAAGAAGAAGGAGAAGAAGAGGAAGAAGAAAAAGGAGAAAAAGAAGATGGAAGGGAAAAAGAAGGAGGAGAGGAAGAGGAAGAAGAAGAAGAAGAAGAAGAAAAGAAGCAGATGAAGAAAAAGAAGCAAAAAAAGAAGAAGAAGAAGAAGAAGAAGAAGATGGCAAAGAAGAAGAAAAGGAATAGGAAGAAGAAGAAGAAGATGAAGATGAAGAAAAAGGAGTAGAAAGAGGAAGAAGAAAAAGAAGAAGAAGAAGAAAAGGAAGAATAAGAAGAAGATGTTGATGATGAAGAAGAAGAGGAAGAAGAAGAAGAAGAATAAGAAGAAGAAAAAGGAGAAAAAGAACGACAAGAACAAGAAGGAGAAGAAGAAGAGGAAGAAGAAACAAATTGTAAAGAAGTAGAAGAAGAAGAAGAAAAAGAAAAAAAGAAGAAAAAGATAAAGAAGAAGAAGAAGAAGAAGAAGAAGAAGAAAAAGAAGAAGAAGAGGAAGAAGAAGACAAAGAAGAAGAAAAAGAAGAGGAAGAAGAGTAAGAAGAAGTAGGAGAAGAAGAAGAAGAGGAGGTCGAAGAAAAAGACAAAGAAGAAGAAGAAGACGACGAACAAGAAGAAGAAGAGGAAGACGACAAAGACGATAAAGAAGACGAAGAAGATAAGGAAGAAGAAGGCAGAAAAAAGGAGGGGGAGGAGACAAAGAAGAAGAAGAAGAAGAAGAAGAAGAAAAAGAAGAAGGAGAAGAACAAGTATAAGAAGAAGAAATAAAAGAGTAAGAAGATGAAGGAGAAGAAGAAGAAGAACAAAAAGATGTCGTAGAAGAAGAAGAAGAAAGACAAGAAGAAGAAGAAAAAAATAAGAAAAAGAAGAAAGCGAAG
>JAIUJO010003034.1:10000-12500 GCA_023846275.1 Vanilla planifolia
TTTCTTCTTCTTCTTCTTCTACTTCATCATCATCATCATCATCTTCATCTTCTACTACTTCTTCTTCTTTGCTTCTTCCACTTCTTCTTCTTCTTCTTCTTCTACAACTTTTTCTCCTTCTTCTTATTCCTTTTAAAGTTTTTCTTCTTTTTCTTCTTCTTCGTCTTCATCTTCTTCGTCTTCTTCCACTTCTTCTTGTTCGGCTTCTTTTTCTTCTTCTACTTCTTCTTCTTCTTCTTTATCTTATTCTTCATATTCTTCTTCTCCTCCTTCTTATTATTATTCTTCTTCTACTTCTTATTCTTATTATTCTTCTTCTTCTCTTTCTACTTCTTCTTCCTCTCACTCTACTTCTTTGTCTTCTTCTTCTTTTTCTTCTCTTTCTTCTTTTTCTTAATCTTCTTCTTCTTTTTCTTCTTCTTCTTCTTCTTCTTGTTCTTATATTTCTTCATCTTCTTCTTCTTCTTCTTCTTCTTTTCCTTCCTGTTCTTCTCCTTTTTCTGCTACTCTTCTTCTTAGTCTTCTTCTTTATTTTCTAACTCTTCTTCAACTTCATCTTCTTCTTCTCCTTCTTCTTCTTCTTCTTCTTCTTCTTCTTCTTCTACTTCATCTTCTTCTTCTATTTTTTTTACTTCTACGTTTTCCTCTTCTTCTTCTTGTTCTTCCACTTCTTCATCCTGATCATCATCATCATCTTATTCTACTTGCTCCTCCTCCTCTTCTTCTTCTTCTTCTTCTTCTTCTTCGTCTCCGTCTTCTTCTTCTCCATCTTGTTTTCTCGTTCTCCTTCTTCTCCTTCTTCTTCTTCTTCTTCTTCTGCTTCTTCTTCTTGTTCTTCTTCTTCTTTGTCTTTTTCTTCTTCTTTTTCTTTATCCCCGTCTCTTTCTTCTTCTTCTTTTTTGTCTTTTTGTTCTTCATCTTCATCATCATCATCATCTTCTTCTTCTTCTTCTTCTTGTTTTGCATTTTCTTCCTCTTCCTCTTCTTCTTTTTCTTCTCCTTCTACTCTTCTTCTTCTTTATCTTTTTCTTCTTCTCCTTCTTCTTCTTCTTCTTCTTCTTCTTCTTCTTCTTAATTTTCTTCTTCTTCTTCTACTACTTATTCTTTTCTTCCTCTACTTCTTCTTCTTCTTCTTTGTCTTCCTCTTTTTCATCTTCTTCCTCTTCTTCTTCTACTTCTTATTCTCCTTCTTCTTCTTCTTCTTTTCCTTTATCTTGTTCTTCAAATTCTACGTCTCCTTCTTCTTCTTCATCTTCTTCTTCTTTTACTTCTTCTTATTGTTCTTCTTCTTCTCCTTCTACTTCTTCTCTCACTCTTTTCTTCTTCTTCTTCTTCTTTTTCTTCTTTTTCTTCTTTTCCTTATTCTTTTTCTTCTTTTTCTTCTTTTCCTTATTCTTCTTCTTCTTCTTCTTCTTCTTCTTGTTCTTATTGTTCTTTTTCATATTCTTCTTCTTCTTATTCTTCTCCATTTTCTTCTACTTCTTCTTCTTCATCTTCTTCTTGCTTTTCTAACTCTTCTTCAACTTGATCTTCTTCTTCTCCTCCTCCTTCTTCTTCTTCTTCTACTTTTTTTACTTCTTTGTTTGCTTCTTCTTCTTCTTCTTCCACTTCTTTATCTTGATCATCATTGTCATCTTATTATTCTTCCTACTCCTCTTCTTCTTCTTCTTCTTCTTCTTTGTCTTCTTCTTCTCCATCTTTTTTTTCTCCTTCTCCTTCTTCTTCATCTTCTTCTCCTTCTTCTTATTCCTCGTCTTCTTCTTATTCTTCTTCTATGTCTTCTTCTCTTTCTTCTTCTTCTTCTTCTTGTACCACTACCACTTCTTCTTTTTGTTCTTCTAACACTTTTTCATCATCATCATCATCATCATCATCTTCTTCTTCTTCTTCCTCTTGTTCTTCTTCATCTTCATCTTCTTCTTTTTCTTCTTCTTCATCTTCATCCACTTCTACGTCTTCATCTTCCTATTCTTCAACTACTTCTTCATCTTCTTCTTCCACTTCTTCTTCTTCATGTTCTTCTTCCTCTTCCTCTTTTCTTCACCTTCTTCTTCTTCTTCTTCTTCTTCCTCTACTTCTTCATTTCTTCGTCTACTTATTCTTCATCTTCTTCTTCTTCTTCCTCTTCTTCATCCTTTTCTTCTACTTCTTCTTCTTCTTCGTCATCTACTTCTTCTTCTATTACTTCTTCCTTTTCTTCTTGTTGTAACTTCTTCTTTGTCCACTTGTTCTTGTTCTTGTTGTTGTTCTTCTTCTTCTACTTCTTCTATGTCTTCTTCTTCTTCTTCACTTTCTTCTAACTCATCATCATCATCATCATCTTTTTCTTCTTCTTGTTCATCTTTTTCTTCTTCATCTTCATCTTCTTCTTCTTCTTCTTCTTCTTCTTCTTCTTCTTTGTCTCCTTCTTCTTCTTCTTCTTCACCTTGTTATTCTTTTTCTCCTTCTTCTTCTTCTTCTTCTTCTTCTTCTTCTTCTTCTGCTTCTTCTTCATCTTCTT
>JAIUJO010003034.1:32500-100000 GCA_023846275.1 Vanilla planifolia
ATTCCAAAAGAGGTATGATCGAGATAAAAGAAACGTCATTGGAGTTGACTCGATGAGCTTTTTCTGATTAAATATTCATTTTCATATTTTTAAATATATTATTTTCCATAGTTCTGGTATGCTCTATAAGAAATTTTGATTCATACTAGATTTATCTATGAAGGAAGTCACACTCGATCTCCTTTGTGTCATGGAATGCTTGTTTTTTCAACAATTCGTCTAATTTCATCAACTTTTACATTTTGAATTGGTTATAAAACTATGTAACTATAAATCTCCATTAATGTGAACTGCATCACTTTGACAACTTACATTATATTATTGTAATTTATCTTATATTAATTTTAATAAATGTTTACATAAAATTAAAATAATATTTAATATTATTTTTTACTATTAAAATTTATGTTGAATAATAATTTAAATAAAATTTTGATCGAGATGAAATTAATTTTATTAGACTCATGTTAATGAACTCAAACAAATTCAAAATTCACTTCTATATTTTAAAAATTTTTTATGTAGGGTTTTGCTATGTTTTATAATGTATTTTGATTTATGCATGATTTAATAACTTTTGATACAATTTTTCTCATTTAGTAAATTTTTTTCATTTTGTTATTTTTTGTGTTACTCAAAATCTCTTTTAATGTGACTTCTACATCACTTTGATTTGGTTATCTTACTTTACTTCAATTTATGCTGTTTTAGTCATAATATATACTTATATAGTATTATTAAAAAAATTTATTTTTTATTCTAATTTATTTTTGTAATTTATATTTATTTTTAATTTAGCTTTAATTATGATAAATAATTATTGTTCTAGTGCTGACGAGCTCTATCTAATTAAATATTTTTTTAATAAATTGAAATATTTTATGTTCAATGATTTTATTGCACTTTATGAGATATTTCAATTCTTACCAAATTTGATCCTTGGGAGTGTCAGACGCACTCTCGTCTGTATTATGGAAAACAACTTTACTATATGACATAACTTATTTGTTTAAAGTTTTTTAATTGATTAAGTTAATTTTTTATATAACTCTTAATCTCTTTTTGTTTGAATTTTGCATCACTTTCATTTTGTTATATTATTTTGGTTTAATTTTTGTCATTTTAACTTTGATATATGTTCATATAATACAAAAATAATAATTTAATTCTATTTCTGCTTATTTTATTTATATATTTGTTTTGTATTTTACTTTTGTCATTTTGACATGTTATTAAAATTTTGATTTATACAGGATTTGGTATCAAAGATGTTTGACTTCATCACCTTAGTATATTTGAATGTAAATTTGTTGTGCAATTTTTTTATTTCTCTCAAAGTTTTTTGCTTTGATTTTATTTTATTATTGTAGAACAATAAATATCCTCTCAGTGAGCTTTATGTTACTGTGATTTAGATATATTAAATTATTTTAATTTATCTCATTTGGGTCTAACATATATTAAATTTTTATTAAAATAATAAATTAATACTATTCATGCTAAATTATTTTAACAATTCATAGTAATTTTGAACTAGTCAAATTAATATGAAACAAACATTATTGAACTCATCTCAACCATCGCTATCCAATTAAATATTTATTTCTATTGTTCTAACTTTGTATTTTATTGCATTTTGGCATGCTTTATGAAACATATTAATATGTACTAGATTTGTTGTTCGAAGATTAAACACTTGATCTCCTAACTATGACACTATAATTTCTGGCTCATGTAATATTTATATCGCTTTGATTTTGTTATATTTTTTAACTTTAACTTATCCCATTTTAGCTTTAATATATATTTATTTTAAATTAAAATAATAATTTATTAATATTACTCTTATTTAATTTTGTAATTTGTATTAATTCCAAATGAGGTCCCAATCAATATGAACTAAATGTCAATAGAATTTTCTGTAAAACCTCTATGTAATTAAAAATTTAGTAAATCAATAGAATTTAGTAAATATATATTAAAATTTAAAATGAGATAGATTGAAGGAATATAATATAACCAAACAAAGGCATTACAAAAGGTCACATAAGAGGACATTTAGAGTAAATAAATAATATAACAAAATCAAAGTAAAAATTTTGAAGAAATGACATATATTATGCAAGAAAATTTCTTTAAATATACATAGACAATATAGTGTAACATTCTTGATCATTAAATTAGTAAGAATCATGATGTTTTGCAAAGTTTGATAACACCTTACAAAATAGAATATCTAGAAATATAAAAATATATAGTTAATAAAGTAGAGCTAATTGAGTTGATTCAAACAATTTTTATTTCATCTCTATCTAATTTGGTTAGGAATTATTATAAATTACAAAATAATTAAATTACAATAATATTAAATAATTATTTTAATATTATGTAAATATATATTAAAGGTAAAATGACATAAATTGAATCAATATAGCATAACAATATCAAAGTAATTTAAAAGTCATGTAAATAAATGTTTTATTGGATGACACTCATCAAGATGGGTGAAATGATGCCTTTTTATCTCAATCAAACCTCATTTGAAATTATTATTAATTATTAAATTAAATAAAAATAAATAATAATAAATTTTTATTTCAATTTAAGCTAATTTATAATAAGATTGAAATGAGATAAATTGAAGCAATTACATGTGCAAAAATCAAAAGGATGTAACGGTTACATGAGAGAAAAATTAAAGTTTTATCATAACATAACGTAGGTAAAATCAAAGTATTTTAAGAAATGAGATAAATTACATGGGAAACCAACATTCCAAGATAATAGAAGACCAAGTGTAAGTTCGTCACCTATCATATCGAATATGAATGAAAATATCTCATAAAGCATAGCTAAATCAAAGAACCAGAAGTACTTCAACATATAAGATATGAAAATTTAATTAGATAGTGCTCAACAAAATTTGTTGAATGATATTTTTTTCATATCGATCAGGACCTCATTTTAAATTATTACAAACTAAAAATTAAATATAAAAAAAATTATAATAAAGTATTATTTTAATGTTTGATACATTAGTATTAAAACATAAATAATATAAATTGAAATAATATAATATTTAAAAATTAATAACATGTAAAGCTCACATGGGTAGAGATTTAGAGTTACAAAGTAGTATAAATTGATCAAGGAAAACCAAATTAAAGAAGCGAGATAAATTGTAAGGGAAAACTACATTCTAATATGTTATGGAGATTAAAATAATATTTTAAAAAATAAAATAAATATTATATGGGATAGAGCTTATAGATATGAGTCTAATAATGTTTATTTCATGTCAATCATGACTTTTTAGAATTACATTAACTTATAAAGGAAAATAAGCTTAAATAATATCAAATGCTTTTTACTATTAAAAAATAATATTTAGAAATCAAAGTGTGATGAATTGAAGCAATATAATATAACCAAATCATAGCAATAAAAAATTCAAAATGTAGGACATTAAGAGCTTCATAAGAATATATCCAAATCTAATAAAAAATTTTGAATAAAAGTAATAAATTGTACTCAAAATAGGCATTTAAATATAATAAAGATATTGAATATAACATCCTTGATCAACAAAACAAGGACAAATAAAAATATTTTATAAAGTTTTAAAAATTATAGAAAGTAAAATATTTAAAAATATAAAAAGATTCATTGGATAGAGCTTGTTAAGATGACCCATGATGTCTGTTTTGTCACGATCAGATGCGATTTGTAATAACTACAAATTAAAAATTACATAAGCATAACTATAAAAAACTATTATTTTAATATCAAGAAAATATATTTTAAATCTATAAAATAAGATAAATTGAAGAAATTATCTCAACCAATTCAAAGTGATTCAAAGTGATTAGAGGAGATTTAGGTTATATAATTATATAACCAAATCAAAGAAAAACCTTTGAAAGGGTAGGATAAATTATGTAAAAAATTTAAATTTTAACATATTTAAGAGATCAAGTGTAGTGTTTTTAATCATTAAATATGATGCGAATAAAATGACTACAAAGATTTCTAAAAATAAATAACGTGAATTTAAAAAAATAATTAATATTTATTTGATAGAGATCATTTAGACAAATCCAATGACATTTCTTTTATCTCCATCAAACCTCATTTAGAATTATTTTAAATTACCAGATTTAATAAGAATAAATAAGAACAAGTATTATTTTAATATAAAGTAAAAACATATCAATGATAATTTTAGGAGTTAATTATATTCCAATATTCTCAAAAGATTGTGTCTAGCAACCTTGATCATTAAATTATGTAAGAATGGAGAGGCCTAATACGGCATGCCAGCACCTTTTAAATTGAAATATTTAAAAATTAAAAAAATAAATGTTAATTGGATAGAGCTCGTCGAGTCAATTATAACAGCATTTGTTTTTTCTCTATTAAACATTTCTTGGAATTATTTTGAATTATAAATTTAATTAAATATGAAAAAAATAAATTATCATTTTTATATTAGGTATATATTAAAGCTCAAATGAGACAAAGTGAAGCAATGTAATATTGCTAAACAAAAGCATGTATGTGTTACATGAGAGGTATATTCATTGATTTTTGTAATATACAAAAATCAATGCAAAATAATTTAAGAAATTAGATAAATTTTATAAGAAAGTTAAATTCCATGATACTAAGAAGATATAGTGTATTATCTTCAATAGTTATATAAGGTACGAATTGAAATTTCACATAAAGAATAAAACACACTAAAATATAAAATACCTACAAATATAAAATCTTTACAAAAATAAATGGAATAATTAATTAGATGGAGCTCATCCAAATGAGTCAAACGATGTTTGTTCCGTCTTGTTCAGTCCTTTTTGGCATTCTTATGAATTAAAAATTTAAATAAATGCAGATAATAAAAAATTATTATTTTAATATTAATTAAATATATATGATAGAACAAAAATGGAAAAATTAAAGCAATTTAATATTACTAGTTAAAAGAAAAATATTATATCATGGTAATATAACCAAATTAAGGAAAACAATTTATAGAAATGTGATAAATTATATTGAAAAGCTCTATTATGGCATACTATGGAGATTTGAGTGCAGTATCATCGATCATCAAATTTGGTAAAATTGAAATATCTCATAAATTTTTTTGAAAAAAGTTTTTTTAAAAAAATAAAAATTGAATATTTATTTGAATAGAGCTCATCGAGTGAGTTCGACATGTTTGTTCCATCTTGACCAGACATCATTTTGAATTGCAGTGAATTATTCAAGTAAATAAACATAAGTAATAATAAATTATTATATTCATATTCATCAAATAAATATTATTTCTAGAATGAGATAAATTGATGTAATATAATATAATTAGATCAATGACATGCAAAGGTCACAACAATGAGGATTTGGAGTTTTATAGTAATTCAATCAAATAAAAGGAAAAAAATATTAAACATGAGATAACTTGTACAAGAAAGTTGTATTCCAAGATATTATGAAAATCTAATGTAACATTCTCAATCATTAATTTAGGTACAAATGGAAATATCTCATAAAATAGGTAAAACATTAAATAAATTATACTTAAAAAATAATAAAATAAATATTTTATTGGATAGAGTATGTTGAGACATGACCAACTATATTTGTTACATATCGATAGAGGTTTGTTTTTAGCAACTATAAATTACTAATATAAAAAAGCATAAATAATGATAAATTATCAATTTAATATTATGAAAATATATATTAAAGCAAAAATTAGATATGTTGAGATAATTTGATATGACCAATCAAAGTGTTGTATAGTTAACTTGAGAGGAGGTTTAAAATAAAAAGTAATATAACCAAATCAAAGTGATAAAGTTTTAAAATAACATAAATAGTAATATTATTGAAAACAAAATATTGTGCGAATCATAATGTCTTGTAAAATATGCCAACACCTTTGAAAATAAAATACTTAAAATTACAAAAACATTTAATTAGATTAAGCTCAATAAGATGACTACAATGATATTTTTTTCATGTCCATTAGACTTTATTTGGAATTATTATGATTTAAAAAAATAATTGGAAACAAGAAATAAAAAATTATTAATTTAATATTGAGTAAATTAATATTAATGGAAAATGAGTTAAATTAAAATAATGTAATATAAGCAAATCAAAGCAATATAAAGGACATATAAGAAACAAATAAGAGTTTTACAGTAATATAAACAAATGTAAGCAATACATTTGAATAAATGAGTTAAATTGTATGAGACATTTTAATTCCAAGATGGTGAGAACATCAAGTGCAATATCCTTAATCATCAAATCAAGTACAAAATAAAAATATCTCATAAAAAATAATCAAAAAAATTTGAAATTAAAATATTTAATAATTTAAAAAATATTTAATATATTGTCCTCATATAACAGAGTCAAAGGACATTTGTTTCATCTTAATCAAACATTGTTTAGAATTATTTTGAATAACCAAGAAAAATAAGAAAAAATAATAACATATTATTAACTAAATATATCTTATGTATATATGTTAAGACTAAAAATAAGATTTATTGAAGCAAAATAATATAACCAAATCAAACTATGTAAAGGTCACGAGAGAAAAAATATTGTTTCAATGTAATATAATTATGTCAAATCGATACCTTTGAAGAAATGAAAAACAATATAAATTAAAATAATATTTCAAGAGGCTTAAAAGATCATGTATAACTTCTTTGTTCACCAAATTAAGTACAAATTAAATTATCTTATAAAGCATGCAAAAAAAAAAACATATTTAAAATAATGTAAAAATAGACTTTTAATTGGATAGAGCTTGTAGAGATGAGTTCAATGACATTTATTTTGTCTCGATCGTAGCTCTGTTTGAATTACTGAGAATTATCAAAATAAGCATAAATAATAATAGATTAATATTCCATATTAAGTAGATAAAAAGTAAAGCAAAAGTTAGAAAAATTGAAAAACATGTAATATGGCCAAAGCAATAATATTCAAAGGTCCCACAATATGAGATTTAGAGTTGCATAGTAATATGTCCAAATCATAACAAAAAGTTTGAGGACTTAAATAAATTATATGAGAATATCACTTTGTAAGATAAAAATAAGATTGACCATAACATTCATTTATTATCAAATTAGAAGCAAATTGAAATATCATGTAAAGAATGACAAAAAGTTACAAAATTGAATAATAAAAATATTTAAATAAATAATATTTAATTATATAAACTTTTATGAGACGAGTCCAATAACATTTGTTCCATCTTAATCGGACTTAATTTGGAATAATATTGAATAAATAACTTAAATAAGAAAAAATCATCACAAATTATAATTTGAATAAAAAAATTGTTTATATTATTATAAAAATTTGATAAATTGAAACAATATAACAAAACCAAATAAAAGAAATGTAAATTCAACACTATAAAATATTTTGTGTTACATAATGTTATAAACAAATAAAAAAATATTAAATAAATGAGATGGCTTATATAAGAAATTTGCATTCCAAGATGCTAAAGAGATGGAGAGTAATATTCCAAATTACCTAATAAGGTATAGATAAAAATTCTTTATAAGGCATGCTAAAGCATTAGAAAAGAAATTATTTAAAAATATAAAATGAATAGTTAAATTGAATATAGCTCATCAAGATGAGCCGAGTGACATTTGTTTCATCTCCATAAGGCCACATTTCGAATTACTATGAATTATCAAATTAAATTAGCTTGAGTAAAAATAAATTATTATTTTAACATTAAGAAAATATATATATATTAAAGCTAAAATTAGTTTATTTGAAAGAATGTAATCTAACTAAATCATAGTGATGTAAATGTCAAAAAAGAGGAGTATTAGTGTTCCATAGAAATATAACTAATTAAGGGGATAAATTTGAAGAAATGACAGTGACTTAGAAATTTGAATTCAAATATCTATGATGGTCAACTATAACAACCATGAACATCAAATAAGATCTTAGTCATAATCTCTCATAAAGAATATTTCAAATATAAAAAGCAAAAAAATTTAAAAATGAACGTTTAATTTGAAAAATCTCCTCGAGACTAGTTCAGCGACATTTGTCTAACCTCGATTCAACCTAATTTTGAATAACTATGAATTACCAAAATGAAAAAATCATAAAAAATAAAAAGTTATTACTTTAATATTAAAGAAAAACATATTAAGTAATGTAAAGTTCACATGAGACGAGATTTCAGGTTAATAAGTAATATAACAAAATCAAAGTGAACAAATTAAAGATATGAAATATATTACTCAAAAATATTGCATTCTAAGAAACTTAAAAGATTTAGTGTAACATCCTTGATAATCAAATCAGAAACAAATCAAACCACTTTGAAAAGCTTGTCATACTTTCGAAAATAAAATATTTTGTGCTATAAAAATGAATTTTGACAACGATAATGCTTATAGAGATGAGTCTAATTATGGTTTTTGATCTCCATCAAACCTTCTATAGTATTATTGAATATAAAAAAGCCAATTTTAAAAAAAATAAATTATTATTTCAATAATAATTAAATATACTTTAAAAGCATAAATAAGACAAACATAAGCGTTCTATTAACCAAATCAAAGTGATGTAAATGCTACATGAGACCAAATTTATAATTTCATGGTAATATAACCAAATTAAAGGAAAACATTTGATCAAATTAAATAAATTGTGTGGGAAAGTTAAATTCACGATATTAACAAGAGCGAGTGTAACATCCTCCATCATTAAATAAACTGTGAATAGAAATGTCTTAGAAAGTGTGCAAGTCTAAAAGAAAATAAAATATTTAAAATACTAATAATAAATATTTAATTAAAGTGATGTAATGGTCACACAAGAAAAGAGTTAGAGTTTCATTGTAATATAGCAAATAAAGAAAAAACTTTATTAGAAATGCAAAAAATTATATGAAAAAGCTAAATTGTGGGACACTATGGAGGACTATAGTACCATGGATCATCAAATTAGGTAAGAATATCAATACCTCATTAAGAGAATATTTAAAAATAGAATTGAATATTTAATTAGATAGAGAAGCATGACCTGAGTCTAACAACATTTGTTTTGATTTGAATAGAACCTATTCTGAATTACTACAAATTAGCAAACTAAATAAGCATAAATAATAGTAAAATATTACTTTAATACTAGTTAAATAAATATTAAAGCTAAAATGAGATAAGTTAAGGTAATTAATATAGAAAATTGAAACACATGTAAAGGTCACGTGAGAGTTGATTTTTTGTTACATAATAATATAATCAAATTAAAATAAAACATTTAAAGAAATGAAATAAATTGTTTATAAAAGTTATATTTTAAGATAATAAGGAGATCAACTGTAATATCTTTAATTATCAAATCATGTATGAATCAAAATATCTTGTAAAGCTTACAAATAAAACTTATTAAAAATATTTGAAAACATAAAAAATATTTTACAAAATAAAAATAAATATTTACTTGGATAGAGCAAATCAAGTTGAGTTCAACAACATTTGTTTCATCTTGATCAAGCATTTTTTATATAACTATAAATTACAAAATTTTAAAAAAGTATAAATAGTAATAAATTATTATTGTTTATAGTAAATAAATATTAATAGTAATAGAAATAAGATAACTTAAAAACGATATAATATAACCAATAAAAGTGATCTAAAGGTTGCATGAAAGGAGATTAAGAGTTAACAAGTAATATAGCCAAATAAAAAAAAATATTAGAATGAAGGAGATAAATCATACATAAAGGTTTTATTCAAAGATTCTAAGAAGAATGAGTATAACATCCTCAATTATCAAATGAGGTACGAATAAAAATTTCTTATAAAAGATGTCCACACCTTAAAAATTAAAAATTTACAAATATAAAACTCAATATTTAACTTAATAGATCTCATCATGATAACTATAATGGCAATTGTTTAGTTTACATTAGAACTTGTTTGGAATTATTGTAAATCGTAGAAATAATTAAAGCTAAATAATAACAAGTTTTTATTTTAAAAAAGTAAATACATAATAAAACAAAAATGAGAGAAACTAAAGAAATTTAATATAACATAATAAAAACGATGTAAATGTCGCACTAAATGAGAATTAGAGTTTCAAAATAATTAAACCAAATCATAAGATTTTTTTTTAAAAATGAGATAAATTATATGTGGAAGATCTATTCCAAGTTAATAAGGAGAACAACTATGATAATATCAATCATTAAATCTAATATGAATCAAAATATCTAGTAAAAAATACCAATAACCCAACAAAATAAAATATTTAAATACATGAAATGAACATTTTGTTGGATTGTATTCATATAGTGTTGTTTAATGACTTATGCTTCTCACAATTGAGAAATCCTTGGAATTATTACAAATTAAAAATTAACTAAACCTACGCAATAATGAGTTATTATTTTAATGTTAAGTAAACAAGTAAAAATATTAAAATAACATTAATTGAAGAATTTAAATTTACCCAATTAAAAGTAGTGTAAAGCACAAATAAGTGAAGAGTTATTGTTCCAAATTAATTACCAAATCAAAGAAAAACATTTGTTGAAATGAGGTAAACTACACAAAAAAGATATGTCCAAATTTACTATGGAGATCATGTTTAACATCATCAACCATCAAACTACATATAAAAAGAAATATCTTGTAAATTGTGCCAAAAGCTAAGAAAATAAAAAAATTAAAAAATACCAAATTAAGTATTTAATAGATAAGCCATATAGATGAGTCAAATGATGATTGTTACTTCATGATTAGATGTCATCTTAAATTATTATGATGAATCAAAGTAAAAAAATCTTAATGAAAATATATTATTCTTTTTTATGTTAATTAAATAAATTTGAAAGCTAAAAGATGATAAAATAAGGTAATATATTATAATCAAATCATTCACATGGAAGGGTTACATGATAAGAGATTTATGGTTACATTGTAATATAACCAAATAAAAGAAAAAATGTTAAGAAAATGAAATAAATTATATAGGAAAGTTGCATTCCACAGTACTATGAAAATAAAATGGAATATGCTCATTTATCAAATCAAGTATGAATCATAATATCTTCTAAAGAATGCTAAAATCCTTATTATAACATTTAAAATTTTAAAAAAGAATATTTAATTGGATAGAGTAGGTGAAGATTATTACAACTACAATTTTTTTCTAAATTAGACCTCATTTTAAAAAACTATGAATTACCAAAATAAATAAGCACAAATAATAAAAGATATTATATTAAACCTTTGTAAATTTATATTATAACTTAAATCATATAAATTGAAGTAAGGTAATTTAATAAGTCAAAGTGATGCAAAGGTTATATTAGAGAAAAATGATAATTAATGAGTAATATAAAAAAGAGAAAATGTTTACAAAATAAGATAAATTTTATAAGAAAATTGTATTAAAATATTGTAGAAAGATTGAGTTTAACCACATCAATCATCAAATTAGGTATAATTTAAAATACCTTTGAAAGCATGCCAATATCATAAAAAAATAAAATATTTTAAAATGTAAAGACATATATTTAAATTAATAAAGCTTGTTAAGATGAATAAAATGTGTCTATTATGATTCAAATATACATTATTTTGGATTATTATGATTTAAAAAGTTAATTCAATAAAAATAATAATAAATTATTACTTTTAAATTAAGTAAATATATATTAAAGTTGAAACAAGATAAATTTATTTTATGTCTGAAGCCAAATCAATGCAATAAAAAGGTTACACTTGAGGACAATTGGAGTTTCATAGGAATATATCTAATTCAAAATAAAAAATTCGAGAAAATGAGATAAATTATATGAAAAGGTTCCATGATACCAATGAGATTGTGTGTAAGATCCTTGATATTAAAATCAGATGTTGAAATGACTTGTAAAAAGTTCCAAAATCTAAAGAAACAAAATATTTGAAGATATAAAATGACTATTTAATATGATGAAGCTATCAAATTTAGTGTCAACAATTTGCTTCATCTTTATAACACATTGTTTAGCATTACTATAAATTTCCAAATTAGATATTCATATAGAGTGATAAATTATTATTTCAATAAAAAGTATATATATAGTAAGATTCGAATGAAATAATTTGAAGAATTTAATATGCCTAATTCAAAGCAATATAAAGGTCAAATAAGAGAGAAATTATGGTTTCATAGTAATATGGCAAGTTAAAACAAAACTTTTGTTAGAAATGAGATAAATTATATCAAAAAATCTATGTTTCATGACACTATGGAGATTCAGTGTGACATCCTTGATTGTGAAACAAGGTATAAATCAAAATATCTCTTATAACATGATAGAAGCAATAAAAACAAAAATATTTAGAAATATAGAATTAAATATTTTATTCGATAGAGATCATTAGAACAAGTCTAATGAAGTTTGTTAGATCGCGATCAAAACTTTTTTTGAATTACTATGAATTACCAAAGCAAGCAAAAAAATTATTATTTTAATATTACATAAATTAATATAAAAAATGAGATAAATTAAAATAATATAATACAATAAAATAAAACACAAATGAAGATCACATGAGGAGATTTAGAGTTCCACAGCAATATAACCAAAAGAAATAAAAAATTGAAAGAAATAAGATATGCATCAAAATATCTTGTAAAAAATGCCAAAAATATTATAAAAATAATTTAAAAAAATATTAAAAAATATTTAATTAGATATAATACATCAAGATGAGTTAAACTACATTTGTTTCATTTTTTTCAAACTTTCATCTAAATAACTTTGAGTTACAAATGTAAATAAGCATAAATAATAATAAATTATTATCTTAATATTAAGCAAAAATATTTTGAACTCAAAGTAAGATAAATTGAAATAATAAAATATAATTAATAAAACAATTGTAATGTTCAAATGAGAAAGAGAATTAGAGAACATAGTAATATATTGAATTCAAAGAAAAAAAATTAATTGAAATAAGATAAATTATATAGCAATGTCACAATCCTAGTTTCTATGATTTTTGCTTGTAACATCCTCATTTTAATACAACTAGAAATGTCTTGCAAATTAAGCTAACACCTTATAAAATGCTTTTTTTAAAACATAAAAAGAGGATTTTTAATTCTATAAAGCTTATTGAGTTAACTACAATAACAAATGTTTTATCTTCGTAAGACTTTACTTTGAATTATTAGAAATTACAAAGTTAATTAATTAAAAAATAATTAATTAATATTTTAATATTAAGTATAAACATTAAATCTAAAATAATGGTAAATTAAAATATTATAATATAGCAAAATCAAAGTGATATAAATGTCACATGCGGGGAATTTTAGTTTCATAATAATATAATCAAATAAAAAATGAAGCTGTGAGAGAAATTATACTAGAAATTTTAATTTAAAGAAAATGAGAAGATCAAGTGCAACATTCTCAAACATCAAATCAAGTATGAATCAAAACGCCTTATTTAGACTTCTAAAATGTTAGTAAATAAAATATTTAAAAATATAAAAAGTAATATTTAATTAGTTGGAGCTCAAAAAGTCAGATACAATAACATTTCTTTCTTCTCGATTGAACCTTACTTGGAATTAATACAAATAACAAAATTAAATGAGCATAAATGATAATAACTAATTATTTTAGTATTAGGTAAATATATAATATGCTTGAAATGAGATAAATTGAAACAATTTAATATAACAAAATAAAATAATAAAAAGGTCATATCAGAGTATAATTAATGTTTTATAATAATATAACACACATTAAGATGAAAATATGAAATAATGAGACAAATTATTTAATGATGCATTCCAAGATACTTATAAAATCTAGTGTAACATCTGTGATCATCATATATGGTGCAGACCAAACAGCTATATAAAGCATTCCAAAAGCAAATAAAATTTAATTAAATAGGCCTTATCGAGGCTATACAATTTACATTTACTTCTTCTCAATTAGTATTCATTTCAAATTATTTGGAAATACTAAATTAAATAGGAATAAATAATAATAAATTACTATTTTATTATTATGTAATAAGTATTAAAGTTGAGATATGATAAATTAAATAATTATAATATTATGGAATCATTAACATGTAAAGGTCACATGAGAAATGATTTAAAATTACATAGTAATATAACTAAATTAAAGTGAAAGATTTGAAAATTTGAGACAAGCTATTCGAGAAAGTTGCATTCCAAGCTCGGAAAAGATTGAACGTAACATTCTTGATCATTAAGTTAAATATAAATGGAAATATTTCATAAAATAACCCAAAACTTTATAAAATAAAATATATAAACAGTTTAGATGTAAATTTTTAATTATATAGAGCTCTATAAGACTAATCAAAAAATAATAGACTTGCCTCAATCAGATCTCGTTGACAAAAATATTAATTATAGAATTAAATTCGCATAAATAATCATAATATATTATTTTAATAAATAAATAAATATAAATAATCATGTGAGATAAATTAACAAAATGTAATACAAATAAATCAACACATTGTAAAGGATACACGAGAGGAGATTTGGAGTTATATATTAATATAAAAAATAAAAGAAAAATATTTTGAAAAAAAATGACATATATTTTATGGAAAAGTTGCATACCAATATAATAAGAAGGTTGAGTGTAACATCATTGGTAATAAAATAAAGTATGAATTGAATTATCTCAAAAAGAATTTAAAATATGTTGTATATAAAACAATTAAAAAAACATTAACAATGAATATTTAATTAGGTAGAACATGTCAAAGTGAGTCTATTAACAACTATCCCATGTTGATCAGACATTGACAAGAATAACTTCAAATTAGAAAATTAAATAATTATAAATAATATAAAATTATTATTTTAAAATTAAACATAAATATGATTAAGTCATGTAAAGGTCACATCAAAAGATATTTAGAGTTAAAAGAAACATTATAAAATAAAAGAAAAAACTTGATGAAATGAGATAAATTTCTAAGGAAAGTTGCATTCTATGGTACTAAGAAAATCAAGTGATACATCCTTGATCATAAATCAAGTATAAATAAAAATATCTTATAAATCACGTCAATAACATAAAAAATTAAAACATTGAAATTACAAAAAAAAAAATTTAGTGGGATAGATTCATCAAGAAACTTTGAACAATATTTGTTTCATCTTAATCGTACCTCATTTGTAATTACCGTGAATTCTAAAACAAATTAAAAATAATAAATAATAAATTATTGATTTCATATTTAGTAAATAAATTTTAAGGCATAAATAAGATAAATTGAAGTAATGAAATATAATAAAATCAAAGTGATTAAATGTCAAACGAGATGACAATCAGAATTTCATGGTAATATAAACAAATCAAGTGAAAACATTGTTGAAGTGAGATTAAATATATTAGAAAATTAAATTTCAAGATGTTGAGGAGATTGAGTGTAATACCCTCGATTACTAAATCACGTATAAGTCAAAATGCCTCATAAAAACTAAAAATAATTAAAAAGATAAAAATTAACATTTAATTGGATGGACGTCGTCCAAATGTGTCTTACATGTTTGTTTTGCCCTGATCGAGCCATGATTTGAATTTTTTCGTGTTAACAAAGTAAAAAGGTGTACATGGTAACAAAATTTTTTTAATATTAAGTAAATATACAATAAAACTAACATAACAAAAATGGAAAACTTTTAATATACCGAATTCAATAGCAAGCAATAGTCACAAAAAAGAAGAACTAAATTTTCATTGTAATATAAGCAAATCAAAAAAGAATATTTATAGAAAAGAGATATATTATTCAAAAAATATTTATTCCAAGAAACTAAAGAGATCGAGTGCAACAACCATGATCATCAAATTGCATAAGAAAAGAATGACCTCATAAAGCATTAAAAAAAATCCATTAAAATAAAATATTTAAAAATATAAAATAAAATTTTTAATTTAATAGAACTTGCCAATACTACCCAAAAAGTTTTGTTTTCTTAATTAGACCTCATTTTCAATTACTAGAATTGACAAAGTAAAGAAGCATAAATAATAATAATTTTATTCTAATCTTAATTTAATAAAAATTAAGACAAAAATGAGATAAATTGAAGCAATATAATAGAAAAAAATCAAACACATATAATTGTTACATTAAAGAAGATTTATAGTTATATAGTAATATAACCAAATCAAAGCAAAACATTTATAGAAATTAAAACAACTATGCAAGAGGTATGCATTCCAAGAGAATAAGAAGTTTAAGTGTAATATCCTTAATCATCAAAAAATGCACAAATCAAAATACCTTACAAGGCATGCCAAAATTTGAATAAGTAAATTTCAAAAAAATGAATATTTAGTAAGATAAAGCACATGAAGACAAGTTCAGTGATTTTTGTTTTGTTTTGACCACACTTCACTTTCAATTACAAGGAATTATGAATGTAAGCAAGAATAAAAAAATAAAAAACTAATATTTAAATACTAAATAAATAAATATTGTAGCTAAAATAAAATGAAATGAAGCAATGTAATATCACTAAATATAATACATTAAATTGTCGCACAAAAAAAGTTTTATAATCACATTATATTATAATGAAATTAACGTAAGGATATCAAGTGCAATATAATTAATTGTTAAATCATGTATAAATCAAAATACCTTATAAAGTATGCCAAAAGTTAATAAAACTATTAACAAATATAAAAAACAACTTAATTAAATAGAGTACATCAAAACAAGTCCAACTCATTTGTTTTGTCTTAATCAAAACTGTTTTGAATAATAATGAATTACTAAATAAAATACAAATAAATAAATCTAAGTTATTATTTTAATAATATGCAAATATATATTAAAGATAAACAGAGATATATTCAAGTAATTTAACAAATTAAATCAAATTGAAGTGGACAAATGAGAAGAGATTTAGAGTTAATATATAATATAACTAAATTAAAAAAGATTTTAAAACATAAGGCAAATTACATTGAAAGTGGCATTACAAAAATAACATTTCATTGGATAAAGCTCATTGAAACAAGTCTAACAACTTTTGTTTCCTCTTAATTATACCTTATTTAGAATAACTAAAAATTATAAATTTAAATATGAAATAATAATAATAAATTATTTTTTAATTTCAAGAAAATATAAGTTAAAGAAAAAATAAGGAAAATCAAAATAATTTAATATGGCCAAATCATTACAATTTAAACATCACTTGAATGGAAATTTATAGATCCATAATTATATAACTAAACCAAGTGTGATATCTTCAATAATCAAATTAGGTATAGATAAAAATTGCTCTTAAAGAACGCCAAAATTCGAGAAAAGAAGATATTCAAAAATATATAAATTAGGTTTTAATTAATATAGCACATCGAGAAGTGTTAAATGTTATTTGTTTCTTATTAATTTTAGCATGTGGAATTACTAAATATTTCCAAACTATATAAGTATAAATAAAAAAATTGTTATTTTCACATTAACTGATTATATATTAATTTGAAATAAGATTAACTAGAATAATATACATATATGAAATCAAAGCAATGTATAGGGCACATTAGAGGAGATCTTTCATTTCATTATAATATGACAAACATTAAGAGAATTTATAAGAAATGAGAAATACTTTATAAGAAAGTTGTATTCAAAGATACAAAGAAGGTCAAGTAGAACTTCTTCGATTGATAAATTACATACAAGTCAAAATGTTTTACAAATCTTGTCAAGTTTCTATTAAAAATATTTAAAAATGAAAAATAAATATTTAATTAGATAGAGCTAGTTAAGACTAGTGCAATGATGTTTATTATCTTTGATCAGACATCTTTTCGAATTACTATGAATTACCAAATTAAGTTATAAAAAATAATGATAAATTAATTTTTTATTACTAAATAAACACATATTAAAACTAAAATGAGATAAATTAAAGTAATGTTATATAAAGAAATGAAGTAGGTGTAAAATATAAGTGAATGTTTTTTGTTACACAGTAATAGAACCAAATCATAATGAAACATTTCAAGTAAGGAAATAAATTGCACAAGAATGTTGCACTCATTTTTCCTAAGAAGATCAACTATAGCATCTTATATCTTCAAAAGACATACGAGTTGAGTACAACGTTAATTGCCTCATCTCGATCAAACCTTTTTTGGAATAACACTAAATTACCATGGTAAATAAGTAGAAATAATCATAAACTATTATATTTATATTACTCAAATATATATTTAAAGTTAAATAGATAAATTTATGTAATGTAATTTAATAAAATAAAAATGATGTAAAGATTGCATGAGTGAAGAATTAGAGTTTCATTGTATTATATTGAAATTTAAGTGAAAAAGTGGAGGAAATGAGATAAATTCTTTGAGAATACTACATTCTAAGGTATTTAGGAGATCGTGTGTATCTTCTTTGATTAAAAAATTAGGTATGTGTTGAAGAGTATCCTAAACTCTCCCAAAATCATAGAAAATAAAATATTTAAAATAATAAAATAAATATTTAATTGGATGGAGCCTATCATAACTAGTACAAATAACCATTGTAAATAATCATAAATAATAAAAAAAAATATTATTTCAATTATATATATATGTATACATATATATATATAAGCTAAAATTAGATAAATCAATGTAATATAGTTTAAAAAAATCAATGTTTTGTTAAGATCTTATGATAAAAGATTTGAAGTTTCATAGCAATATAACTACAATAATGATAAGAAAATTTGAAACAATTTTATAAATTTTAAGCATAAGTTACTATTATAAATCATGAAAATTAAATTGGAACGTGCTAGTCGAGATGTGTCCAACAATGTTTGTTTCATCTCAATCAGACCTTATTTAGAATTACTACAAATTTCAAAAATAAATAAGCATAAATAAAAAAAATTACTATTCTAAGATTAAGTAAATATATAATGAAGTTTAAATGAGATAAATTAAAACATAAAAAATAACCAAATCAAAGTCACATAAAGGTCACATGAGTAGATAATTTGCATTTCATAGTAATAAACAAAATCAAAGTAAAAAACTTGAAAAATAAGATAAATTATATAGAAAACATGCATCTAAGATACTAGAAATATTGAATTTAACAACATCGGTCATCAAATTAGTTTCAAATGGAAATGTCTTATAAAGCATGTAAAAAATATTTAAAAACAATGAATATTCCATTTGTTTGAGTCTTTTGAAGTGAGTACAAAGACTTTTGTTTCATCTTAATAAAGCTTCATTAAAAATTAATATGAATTACCAAATTATATAAGCATAAGCAACAAAAAAATTCTTATTTTCATATTAAGTAAGCATATAATAAATTTAAAATGAGTTAAATAAAAGCAATGTAATTTTAACAAATCAAACTTATGCAAGTGTCACATGAGAGGAAAATTATAGTTTTATCGTAATATAACTAAATCAAAGAGAAACAATAAGAAAAAAACTAGATAAATAGTGTGGAAAAGTTTTATCCCAAGAAACTAATGAGATCAAGTATAGTATTCTCAATAGTTAGATCAACTAAGAATTAAAATGTCTCATAAAACATGTTAGAACCCTTGAAAATAAATTTTTTTTAAAACATTTGTTTTATCTTGATACACCCACATTTTGAATTAAAATAAGTAAATTGAAGAAGTATAATACAACCAAATGAAAGTGATGCAAATGTTAAATGATAGGAGATTTAGAGTTTCATATTAATTTGACTAAATTGAGGGGAAAATTTTAAAGAAATAAGATAAATTTTGTCAAAACATTACATACTAAGATACCATAGAGATCTAGTGTAACACCCATGTTTATCAAATTAGGCATAAATGAAAACAGCTCTTAAACTATGCCAAAATGCTAGAAAAAAAGCAAAAGTATAAAAATAAATATTTAATTGGATATAGCACATTAAGAAATACCAAAAATTATTAAATAAGCATGAATAATTATAAATTGTTAAGTGAATATATGTTGAAGCTAAACTAGATAAATTGAAGCGCTATAATATAATCAAATCAATTTAATTTAAAGGCACACAAGATGTAATTTAAAGGTCACTCAATCTTGAAATTAAGTATGAGTCAATGTATCTCATAGAATATACCATGATATTAGAAAATAAAATCCTTTAAAAAAATATGAAAAAGAATATTCAATTAAATAGAGCTCATTAATACAAGTCTAATGGCATTTGTGTCATCTTAATTAGGCCTTATTTAGAATTAGTATGTATTACCAAATTAAATAAGAATCAATAATTATAAATTATTATCTTAATTTTAAGTAAATATGTAGTAAAGTTGGAGCAAGATAAATTGAAGAAATGTAACATAATCAAATCAAATAAATATAAAGGTAAAACACTACAAAAGATTTTGGGTTAGGTGTAAATGCAGGAAAATCAAAGAAAAATATTTCCATGAAATGAGATAAATTATACAAAAAAAGTTGCATTTCTAGATACTTTGTAGATCAATCATCAAATTAGGTAAAAATTGAAATGTTACATAAAATCAAACAAACCATAGAAACAAAAGCAATTTAAAGAAAATGAAATTATGACTTCATTGAAGAAGACTTATTGGGAGAAGTCCAATGACTTTTGTTTTGCATATATTAGACTTTTTTGGGATTACTACAATTACGAAATTAAATATTCCTAAATAATAAAAAATTATTACTTTAATGTTAAGTAAGCATTTATTAAAGGCTAAAGAAGATAAATTAAGATAATATAATATAAAATAATAAAAGTAATGTAAAGGTCACATTAGAGGAGAATTGGAGTTTAATAATGATATAATCGAAACAAAAAGAGAAAAGTTTGAATAAATAAGACTTTTTTTTGTTGGAAAACTACACAACAAGATACTAAAGAGATTAAGAATAATCATCATGATTGTTAAGTAATGTATGAATAGAAATGTCTTATAAAGCATAGAAAAATCATCTTAAAATAAAATTAAAAAAATGAAAAGTGTATCAAGTTAGATAGAGATTATCAAGATAATTCTAATGAAGCTTATTTTATCTTGATCTAACCTTATTTGGAATTACTATAAATTATCTATGAAACTAATTATGAATAATGTACTACAACCAAATCGAAGTGAACAACAAGTTACATGTGAACAACGTTTATTAAATGAGTTAAATTGTATAGAAAAGTGGCATTCCAAGAAACAAAGTAGATCGATAGTAAAATCTTTGATCATCAATCAAGTAGAAATCAAAATAACTTGTAAATAAACTTTAGTTGGACAAAGCTCATCTAAATGAGTTCAATGATGTTTGATCCATTTAGATTACTCCTTGTTTGGAATTATTGTAAATTATCTAATTAAATAAAATATATAACAAAAAATTATTATTTTAACATTAAGTAAATAAATATAAAATTAGAATTGAGTTAAATTGAAGCAACTTATGATAACAAGATTAAAGACTTATGGGGCACACTAAATATAAGATTTAAAGTTACATAGTAATATAACCATTACAAAGGAAAACATTTGAAGAAATATGTTCCATTGTTCAAGAATGTTGGACACCAAGGTACTTAGGTTAACGAGTGTATTATCCTCATTTATCAACTTAGTCACAAATCACAATGCTTCATGTTTCTTAAAATCTTAAAAAATAAATATTTAAAAATTTTAAAATATATATTTTATTATATAAATCTCATTAAGATGTGTTTGAAGATGTTTATTTTTATCTTGATTAGATCTCATTTATCATAACTGAGAATTATCAAATTAAAAAGTATAAATAATACAAAAAATTATCTTGACATAAAATAATTATATAATGAAACTAAAAATGATAAATTAAAGTAATGTAACATAACTTAATAAAAGTGATGTAAATATCACTCGAGTAAGGAATTAGAGTTTTCTAGTAACATAACTAAATCAAAGAGAACAACTTTTTTAAATGAGAAAAAATATAATAGAAAGCTATATTCAACAATAAAAAGTAGATAGAGTATAACATCCTCGATCTTCAAATGAGGTTCAATTAGAAATGTCACATCATTATTTATCTAATCTTCAAAAAAATATATAAAAACATAAGTTTCATATTTAATAGGATAATACTTTTTAGAGATGGGTCTAATGACATTTGTTTCATCTTGAGATAACCTCATTTAGAATTTCAACATATTTCTAAAGTAAATAAACATTAATAATAATAACTTATTATTTTAAATTTAAGTAAATATATGTTAAACCTAAAATTAGATAAATCAAAGCAATATATTATAAACAAATCAAAGCAAATTAAAGGTCACCCAAAAGATGAATTATAGCTTTATAGTAATGTTACCAAATGAAATAAAAAACTTTTAATAAATAATATAGAATATACATGATAATTGCATTTCAAGATACAAAGGAGATCGAGGGTCACATACAAAATCATAAAATCATGTAAGAATCAAAATAACTCACAAAACAAGTCCAAACATTAGTAAAAAAATATTTAAAAATAAGAAAAGAATATTTGAATAGAAGGTTTCATTGTGATGAGTGTGAAGGCATTTGTTTTGTCCAATCATACCATGTTTGGAATTACTATGAATTATTTGAGTAAGTACAAATAATAAAAAATTGAATTATATATATTAAAGTTGAAATGAGATAAATTAAAATAATATAATATAACTAAATCAAAGTAATTTAAAAAGTCAAACAATAGAGGATTTTTAGTTTCTTATATAGGAAATTTGAAGGCAAAAGTTTAAATAAATTAGATAAAGTTTATGAAACAATTACATTGAAGACGCTAAGAAGGTCGAGTCTAACGTCCTTGATTAGCAAATTAGGTATTAATCTAAGTTTCAAGCTAAACATTCCAAGATAGTCAAGTCAAATCCAACAATTCTTATTTCATAACAAATGGACTTTATTTTGAATTTTTGTACACTACCAAAATAAATAAGTATAAATACTTATAAATCATTATTATAATATCAAGTAAATATCTAATAAAGCTAAAATAAGATAAAGTTATGAACTATTATATAACAAATTCAAAACAATAGCAAGGTCACATGAGACAAGATTTTGAGTTTCATGGTAATAAATCAAATAAAAGAAAAGCATTTCAAAAGATAAGATAAATTATATGAAATTGTTACTTTCCTAGATATTATGGAGGTTGAGTGTAACAACCTTGATTCTTAAATTTGATAGAATTTGAAATATCTCACAAAACATGCCAAAATTAGAGGAAATAAAATAATTAATAAAACATATAAATTAATACTTCTTTAGATAGAGTAGATTTAGAAGAGTGTAATAGTGTTTATTTCATCTTGATCGAATACCATTTGGTGTTACTACTAATTGTTAAAGTAAATAAAAAAAAAAAATTATTATTTAATTTTAAGTAAATATATAAAATAGAAATAATGAGATAAATTGAAAACATGTATTATAACAAAATGAAATAGATATAAATGTCACATAAGAAGGGAATTAAAGTTTTATAGGAAAAAACAAATGAAAGTGATAAATTTACAAAAATGAGAAAATTTTCTTAGGAAATCTATGCTACAAGTTACTTTAGAGATTGAGAGTAATACCATCAATAATCAAATTAGGTATTAATCAAGATGCCTTATAAAGCAATCCAAAGCCAAAGAAAATAATATATTCATAATAATTAAAATAAATTTTTTATTATATATAGCTATTAAGATGAGTACAATAAAGCTCATTTTGGATAAATCTAACCTCATTTTGAATTATTATGAATTAAAAAAGTAACTAAGCATAAATAATAATAAATTATTATTTAAATAGAGTAAATATAGAAAAATTTAAAATTACATAAATTAAAGTTATGTAAAATATGAAAATTATAATGATGTAAAGAGCACACCATAACAGAGTTATTATTTAATAATAATATAATAAAATAAAAGTAGAGAATTTGAAAAAAGGAGATTAACTATTCTTGAAGGACATTCAAAGGTACTAAGAGGATCGAGTGTAACATCCTTGGTTGTCAAATATGATAAAAAGTGAAATGTCTTATCAAACATGTCAAAACTTTCAATATAAACTTTTTAAAAATGAAAATTGAATATATAATTAAATAGAGCTCATTAAGATGAGTCCAACAGTCATTCATCTTGATCCAATATCATTTGAAATTTCTTTGAATTTGTTAACAAAATAAGCATAGATAACTATAAATTATTATTTTACTATTAAGAAAATATAAATTAAAGTTGAAATAAGATATATGTAAGTATTTTAGCATAAGTAAATTAGAGCAATATAAACATAGCATGATAGGAGATTTAGAATTACAATGAAATATAACAAAATGAATGCAAAAAAGTTGATAAAATGAGATAAAATTTATAATAAAAAAAAATTTCAAGATACTATAGAGAATGACTAAAACATCTTTGATAATCAAATCAAGTATGAATTGATGTGTTTTATAAAGCATGAAAAGCCCCTTGAAAATAAAATATTTAAAGTTTTAAAAATCAATATTAAATTTGATAGAGTTTGTCGAGATGGGTGTAGTTACATTTTTTTCTCGATAAGACCTTTTTAAAAATTACTACCAATTGCCAAAATAAAGAAGAATAAATAAAAATATATTTTTTTAAATATTAAGTAAATATACATTAAAGCTAAAATGAGATAAATTGAAGTTATGTAATATCACAAAATAAAGTGTTGTGAAGGTTAGAAGATAGGAGATAGAAAGTAATAGAATCAAATCAAACCATAAAATTTTAAGAAAGAAAATGATAAATTATACAAGAATGTCACATTCCAAGATGTTAAGGAGATCAAGTGTAACATCCTCAATCATCGAATCAAGTATGAATAAAAATTTCTATCAAAATATGCCAAAATCTTAGAAAACGATATATTTTTAAAAATAAAAATAAATATTCAATTAGATAGTGCTCATCATGATGAGTCCAATAATAGTTGTCTCATCTCTATTGAATGTCATTTTGAGTTAATATGAAATAAAAAGGTCATTAAATAATAATAATAATAAATTATTATTTTAGCATAAAGAAATTATATATTAAACATGAAATGAGATTTAATTAAGTAATGTAATATAACCAAATCAAAACAATGTAAATGTGACATAAGAGAAAAATAATAGTTTTTAAATAGAACTAATTCAAAGTGAAACATTTGAAGAAATATGAAAAATTACATAGGAAAGTAGAATTCAAAGATACAAAGAAAATTGAGTGTTATAACATTGATCTTCAAATAAAGCACAAATCGAAAGATTTCGTAGAGCATGCAAAAAAATAAAAAAATACAACATTCCAAAATATAGAAAAAAGAATGTACAATTAGATAGATCTCAATGAGACAGTCCCAAAAACATTTGTTTCTTATTGATCAAAGAACATTTTGAATTACGACAAAATGTATATAAATACTGAAACATTATAAATTAAGGCAATATAATATAACAAAATGAAAGAGATTCAGAAGTCAAATGATAAGGGTTTTAGATTTTCATAGTAATATAACACAATTAAATTGAAAACTTTAATGAAATGAGACAAAATTAATTAGAAAGTGGTATACCAAGTTACTAAAAACATCGAGTGAAACATTCTTGATCATCAAATTAGGTATGAATCAAAATATTTCATTAAATACGCCAAAATATTAGGAACTAAAATATTTTAAAAAATACAAATTATTATTTAACAAGATAGAGCTAATTGAGATGAGTCCAACTATGTTTATTTTACCTTAATTAGACAATATTTAGAATTATTACAAATTATGAAATGAAATAAGAATACATAATAATAAAATTATTATTTTAATTTTAAGTCAATATATAATAAAGGTTAAATGAGGGAAATTAAAAAATTTGCTTGAACAAAATGAAAGAAATGTATGGTCATGTGAGAGAAGATTCAGAGTTCTATAGTAATATAATAAAATCAAGTTGAAACATTTCAAAAAATGAGGTAAATTATAAGAAATAATTATTTTTTTGAAAAATTAAAAAATGTCTCATAAAATTAACAAAAAATTAAAAAATAAAATAAATAGAAATATAAAAATGGATGCCTAATTTACTAAGGCTCATCATCATGAGTCAAACGATGTTTGTCTCAATTTAACTGATCATCATTTGGAATCACTGCAAGTAACAAAAGTAAATTAAAACAAGTAATAATAAAGTATTTTTTTTAATATTAAGTAAATATATATTAAAGCTAAAATAAGATAAAATGTAGAATGTGATATCACCAACTCAAAGATTTGTAATAGTCACATGACATGTGATTTAGAGACATATAGTAATAAAATCATATCATGCTAAAAACTTTGAATAAATAGGATAAATTGTTTAGCAAATTTGGACTTGAAAGAACTAAGGTCATTCAGTGTGGCACAGTTGATCATAAAATCAAGTATGAATCAAAATGTGTTATAAAGCAAACCAAAATCATAAATTTTTTTAAAGTTATAAAATTAATATTTCATTAGGTAAAACAAGTCAAAAGGCGGCCAATAATGTTTCTTTCACCATGATTTATCTTCAATTGGACATAGTGAGAATTATCAAATTAAATTAGCTTAATTAATATGAAATTATTATTTAAATATTAGGTAAATATATTAAAAACTAAAATGATAAAAATTATAGAATTATAATACTACAAAAAATAATATAAATTTAGGTCACATGAGAAAGATTTATAATTACATGATAACATCATCAAAGAATAAAAAAAGTTAAATTCATTAAATTCAAAGGTTTTATGAGTAAAAAAAATTTGATTATCACTTCTTCAATGATTGTAATCCGTCCATAAATTCTAGAGAAATATTTTTCTTTCAGTCAACATCAACATAAGTTTGAAAGAAAGAAATCCTTTTTAAATCAGATTCTAAATCAAAGATTTCTTTCCTTTTTTCCATTTCAGGAAATCAGATAAATTACATAACAAAGTCGAATTGATTAATACTAAAAAACTTTAGTATAAGATCCTAAAACATCAAATTTGGTAAGAAAATCTTTTAAAATCTACCAAAACCTTAGAAAATAAAAAATAATAAAATATAAAAATTAATATTTCGTTTGATAAAGTAAGTCAAGATGAGTCTAATGATATTTGTTTCTTCTCAAGCTAACCTTATTTCGAATTGGAACAAATTAACAAAATAAATAAAAACAAATAGTGTCAACTTATTATTTTAAATGTAATATAAACCTATGAAAAAATAATAAATATAAAAATTGAATAGTTGATAGGATAGAACCCATTGAGACAAGTTTAATAACATTTTCTTCATCTTAATTAGGCCTTGAATTGAAATGTTGCAAATCAAAAAATTAAATAAGCATAAATGATAAATAAAATACGTTTAAATATTTAGTGAATACTTACTAATGTTAAAATGTGCCAAATTCAAGCAATGTAATATAACCAAAGATAAGAACTATAAAGGTCACAAGATAAGAGATCTCTAGTTACATAGTAGTAAAGCCATTCAAAGAAAAAAAAAATTGTGTAAAAAATATAAATTATACTGCAAAGTTGCATTTCAAAATGCAAAGAAGATAAAGTATAATATTCTTAATTACTAAATTATGTACAATCACAATATCTCCTAAAACATTACAAAATCATAAAACAAGTAATATTTTTAAAAAATTAATATTTAATTGGATAAGGTACATCAGGATAAGTCCAACGTTTATTTTATCTATGTCAAATCGCTTCTGGAACATTTTGAATTAATAAAGTTATTAATCATAAAAACCAATAAATTATTTTTTAAATATATATTAAATTTATGTTAAAGCTAAAATAAAATAGATTGAAGCAATATAATATAATGAAATCAATGCAATGTAGAGGTCACACTAAGGAAAAATAAGAGATTTTAGTAATATAACTAATTCAAAGCAAATAATTTGAGATAATTAGGTAAATTATACATAAAATTTACATTCAAATGTACTTAAAAGATAGAGCATAATGTCCTTGATCAAAAAATAAAATACTAGTCAAAATATCTTATAAAACATTTAAAATTATCAGAAAATAAAATATTTTAAAATAGTTTTTTATTTAATTAGGTAATTCTCAATGAGATTAGTCCAATGATAGTTGTTTCACCTAGACCAAACAATTATTTCAATTATTATAATTTACAAACTAAGCATTATTGATAATGAACTATTTTTTAAATATTAAATAAATATATATGATAAAGATAAAATAAGATAAATTATAGAAATGTAATAAAAAAATATTTAAAAATTAAAAGATATAAGATTTCAAGTTTCAAAGTAATATAAATAAATCAAAGGAAAAAATTTAAAGAAATATGATAAAATGAATAAGAAAGTTGCATTCCAACATACTAAAAAAATCAAACATGACATTCCCAATCATCAGATCAAATATGAATCAAATTATCTAATTAGCCAAGAAATTTAAAATCAAAACATTTTAAAATAAAACATATAAAATGATTATTTAATTAGATAGTCCATATTAATAGGTTTCCAACAATATTTGTTTCATCTTAATCAAATCTTGTTTAGAATTATTAAAAATGACAAAAGTAAATAAGCATAAATAATAATAAATTATTATCTTTATAATAAGTAAATCATTGTTAAATAATAAATGAGTCAATTGAAGAAAATATAATACAACAAATGTCAAAGTGATGTATAGCTCACATGTGAGAAGATTTACAATTACATGACAATATAACCAAACAAAAGCTAAACATTTCAAGAAGGGAGATAAATTGTACAAAAAATTTGTACTTCTAGATACTCAATGTATAACCTATAACAAACACAATATTTAGCTAGGTCAAAATTGAAATATCTTGTAAAGCCTACAAAAATTCTGAAAATATTATAATATTTTTAAGTATAAAAATAAATACTTAATTTAGTAGACTTCATCAAGATGACTACAATGATAGTTTTTATATGTCTAGTCTCACCCCTTTTAGAATTATTCTGAGTTACAAAAATAAATAAAAATAAATAAAAATAATTTTTTTAATATTGAGAAAATATACATCAAAGTTGATGTAAGATAAATTAAAAAATATAATATAACAAAATCGAAGACACGTGGTCACACAAAAGTAAAATTATAGTTTTATAGAAATATATCTAAATTAAAACAAAAAAAATAGAATAATTAAGACAAGTCCATAAATGTTGCATTTTTAGAAAGTAATCAGATTAAGAGAAATATTTTAGATCATCATATCAGATATGAATCAAAATACCTCAAAAAACATTCCAAAACCATGAAAATAATATATTTTAAAACATGAGAATTAATATTTAATAGTTTAGAGCACATTGAGAGTATTGCAATGAAGTTTGCTTTGTCTTAAAGTAATCTCATTTAAAATAACTATGAATTATAAAAATAAATAAACATAGAAAGCTCAAACAACAAGAGAAGTAGAGTTTCATAGTAATATAACAAAATCACAAAATAGTTTGAAAAAAAGAGAAATTTATATTAGAAAATAGCATTCTAAGACATAAAGGGAATCCAGTTTAACATCGTTGATCGTCAAATATGATACAAAAAGAAATATTTTGGAATGCACGCCAAAACTTGGTGAAAAATACTTTAAAATATAGAAAATTATATTTAATAGGATAAAGCTTGTTGGGTTATGCCAATGACTATCATTTCATCTTAATCTAATCTCATATAGAATTCTACAAAATAACAATGTAAATAAGAAAAAATAATCTTTAATTATATCATTAAGAAAATATATTTCGAAGTTGAAATAAGTTAAATTGAAGAATTATCATATAACTAACTCAAAGTAAAATAGAAGTCATGCATGGAAAGATTTTGATGTACATAGTAACATAACAAATTGAAAATGAAAAATTTTAAGAATTGAGATAAATTTTATGACAAAGCTAAATTTCCAAATACAAAGAAGATTGAGTGTAGGATTTTTTTATCGTCAAATCATGTACAAACCAATGCTTATGTAAAGTATACACAAACCTTATAGCATGAAATATTTAAAAATATAAAATTTAATATTTGATTTGGTGGAGCTCATCATGATGACTCTAGCAAAAAATTTTTAACTCAATTGGTCCTCTACTGTGAATTACAAAAGGAAATAAGCACAAATAAAAAAGTAAGTATATATTAAAATAGAAGTGAGATAAATTGAAGCAATCCAATAAGGCAAAATCAAAGAGTTGTAAAAGTTAGAAGAGAGAAAATCAAGTGAGATGAGCATTATAATTAGTTAAAGCAATGAACTTTCAAGAAAAAAAGATAAACTGTATTGGAAAGTTGCATTCCAATATGTTAAGAAGATCAAGTATATCATTCTTGATGGTCAAATAAGTTCCAAATCAAAATGATTATTAAAATATGCTAAAATTTAAAATAATAAAATATTCAAAAAACAAAATTATTAATATTTATTAAATTTTAAAGTAAATATATATTGAAGTTGAAATGACAAATTCAAGCATTGTAATATAACTACATTAAAGTGATGTAAAGGTTAAATTTGAGGAAATGAGAGTTTTTTGTAACATAACCAATTCATAGAGAAAAAAATACCTTAATGATTGAGAACAACATTTTAGTTTGTCAAACAAAGAGTGAATAAAAATATCTCATAAAGTATGCAAAAAACAAGAGAAAAAATATTTTAAAATAACAAAAATGAATGTTTAATTGGATAAATCTTAATGAGATGAGTCCAACAATATTTGTTTTGACTAACTCAACCCTCACTTTGAAATACAAGAAAGTAAAAAATTCAAATAAGCATAAATTATAATAAATTATTATTTTAATATTAAGTAAATATATATTATAATTAAGATAAAATAAATTGAAGCAATATAACACATCTAAATCTAATTGGTTAAAATGACAAAAGAAAATAGATTTAGTGTTTCACAATAATTAACCAAATCGAAGCAAAAAAAATTAATGATATGAGATAAAAAGTACAAAAAAGTTGCATTCCGAAAATACTATGAAGCTTGATTGAAACATTCTTAATTATAAAATCAATATTAATTGAAGTATCTCATAAAGCAAACCAAGATATTGAAAACTCAAATATTTAAAAAAATGCAAAATGAATGTAATAAGACATAGCTCGTTAAGATTTGTCCAATAATGTTTATTTCATTAGGATTTCATCAAAGCGAAGCATTTTAAGAAATGAGTTAAATTATATGAAAAATTTCCATTCGTAGATACCAAGGGAAACAAGTGTAACATTCTAAATAGTCAAATCTAGTAAAAGACAAATGTGTATTAAAACCTACCAAAACAAAAAAAAAGTAAAATATTTAAAAATATAAAAATTAATATTTAATTTGGTAGAGTTCATTAAGATGAGTCTAATGATGATTGTTTGGTAAAAATACGATCCCATTAAAAATTATTGTAAATAATTGTATTAAATAATAAGAAATAACAATAATATATTTTTAATATTCAGTAAATTTATTTTAAATTGAAAAAATATAATATAAGGAATTCAAAGACGTGATGATCAAATGAATGTGGGTTTAAAGTTATAATAATAAGATAATATCATAAAAAAATTCAAGACGTGAGATAAATTGATTTTGAATGTTTGACACCAATGTACTATAGAGACTCAGTGTAACATCCTCGATCATTAAATTAGTTAAGAATTTAAATATCTTATAACACATGCAAAAAAATCTGTAGAAATAAAAATATTTTAAAAATAAAAAATGAATATTTTAAAAGATAAATCTCACTTTAATCCATGTTTAGAATTTTTGAGAATTATAAAATCGTAAGAACAAAAAATAAAAAATTACTTCTTTAATATCAAGAAAATATATAATAATGCTCAAATAAGATAAGTGGAAGAAATATAATGAAATAATAATTAGTGAAATTTAATGGACACATTAAAAAGGGCATAGAGTTACAAGTAACATAAACAAGTCAAAGTGAAAAAAATTAAGGACTAAGACAAATTGCACAAAAAAAGTTACATTTCTTGATATTGTGGTGTTTAAGTGTAACATCCACGATCATCAAATCTAGTAATAATTTAAATATCTCATAAAACAAACAAAAACTCTAGAAAGTAAAATATTTAAAAAATAAAAAAATTAATAATTCTTTAGATTTAGCTCATTAAGATGAGTCTAAAAGTATTTGTTTTATCTCGATTAAACATTATTTAGAATTACTAAAAATTTCAAAATAAAATAAGCATAAAAAATTAAAAAAATATATTAGTTTAATAATAATTAATTATATAATAAAATTTAAAAATATAAAGTGAAGAAATATAATATAAACAAATCAAATTGATGTAAAGGTCATACAAGATGAGTGTTTGAGTTTCATAGTAATATAACTAAATGAAAGAAACAATTTGAAGAAATGAGATAAATTAGACTAGAAAGCTACCTTCAAAGATGCAAAATAGATCAATTATGACGTCATCAATTATAAAAAATTATATAAATAGAAATACAACATTTTTTAGAAACTACAAAAATAATTAAAACAATAAAAAATAAATATTTAATTTAATATTGCTAGTTAAGTTGAGTTCAACGGAATTTGTTTAATCTTGATCAATCCTTATTTTGAATTATTGATAATTCCATATGTAAATAAGCATAAATAATAAAAAATTATAATTTTTAATTTTAAGTAATTTTATTTTAAAGCTGAAGTTAAATAAATTAAATGAATGTAATATGACCAATTTAAAGTGATGCTAAAGCCAATTAGTATGGAATTAGAATTTTATAATAATGTAACCAAATGATAGAAAACAATTAGGAAAAACAAGAAAAAGTTTATCGAAAAGCTACATTCCAAGATATAATGGAGATTGAGTGTAGCATAATTGATTATTAGATAAAATCTTATTATTAATGAGTCATAAAGAGAACTAAAACCATTATAATATAAAATATTTAAAAATATAAAATTAAATATTTAATTGGATAGAGCTTGTCAACATATGTCCAAATACCTCTATTTCTACTTCATCAAACCTCACTTGAAATTATTAGGAATTACCAAAATTGGTTAGCATAAATAATAAAAAAATTATTATTTTAAAGTTAATTAAATTTAAAACGAAGTTGAAATGAGATAAATTTAAGCAAAAAAATATATCCAAATCAAAGTGATGTAAAGGTCAAAAGAGAATAGAATTAGAGTTTCGTAGTAATATAACAAAATTAAAGTAACGAATTTGATAAAATTAGGCAATTTGTTAAAAAAAAGTTGTACTTCGTGATACTAAAGAGATTAAGTGCAACTTGCTTGATCACAAAATTAGAAATAAATCAAAATATCTTATACGTATGCCAAAACATTACAAAATAAATAATTTTAAGATATAAAAATATATATTTGATTTGAGCAAACTCTTAAAGAAGAGTCCAACAATATTTCTTTTGTCATGATCAGACCTACTTTTGAATTTCTATGAATTACCTAATTAAAAACATAATAAAAATAAATTATTATTTTAATTTTAAGAAAATATATAATAAAGTTAAAATGAGATAAATTGAAGAAATGTAATTAAAGAAAATAGAAGTAATGTGATGTTTATATAAGAAGAGTATTGGAGTTTTGTAAGAATATACCCTATCAAAGTGAAACCTTCTAAGAAAGTGATATATTGTAAGGAAAAATATCATTCAAAGATAATAAGGAGTTGAAATATAACATTCTCAATCATCAAATCAGGTATGAATTAAAATGTCTCATTAAGCATGATAACGCATGTTAAAAGATATTAAAAAATATAAATATGTATCTTTTATAGATATAACTAATCGAGTCAGGTTTTGCAATATTTGTTTCATCTCGATCTAACCTTATTTAGAATTAGTATAAATTAATCAAGTAAATAATCATAAATTATTATAAATTATTAATTTTCTATTGACTAAATATAAATTAAAGCAAACATATGATAAAATGAACAAATTTAATATAACAAAATTGAAGCAATGCAAAGGTTACATGAAAAGAGATTTAGACTTTTGTTGTAATATAACCAAATCAAAGAAAAATGTTAAAGAAATGACATAAATTGTTTGGAGAAGTAGTATTTTAAAATAATAAGGTGATCAAGTTTAACATCCTCAATTCATCAAATCAGGTTGAGATTGAAATAAATTAAATAATATGCCAAAACTCTATGGTATAAAATATTTAAAAATGAGTCTAATGAGATATTACATATTTTTTTAATTATTCAAGTAAATAAAAATGAATAATAATAAATTACGATTTTTATATTTGGCACATTTATATTAAAGCAAAATTGAGATAATTTGAAACAATGTAAAATAACCAAGTCAAAGACATATAAAGGGTAAACAAGAGATCATTTAGTGTTAAATAGTAATATAACTAAAGTAAAAAAATATGGAAAAAATTAGATAAATTACATATTGATGCTTCACTTCAAGGTATTAAGAAGATCATGGGTAAAATCCTTCATCATCAAATCAAGTACTAATCAAAAAAATCTCATAAAGGATGTCAAAATCCGAAAAAATAAAACATCAAAAAATATAAAAATTAACATTTAATTTGGTAGAGCTTGTCAAGATGAGTCCAATGACGTTTATTTTGTCTCAATCAGACGCCATTAGAATTGCCAAAACATTAAAAAATTAAATAAGCAAAAATACTAATAAAATATTATTTTATTAATAAGTATATATATAACAAAGCTAAAACCATATTAATTGATGAAATAATAAATAAATGTAAGGGATAAATAAGCAAAGAATTAGAGTTTCATAGTAATTTAACAAAATATAAGTAAACTTTTGAAGAAATGAGATAATTGCACTTGAAAGTTGTATTAAAAATGTTAAGAAGATTGAGTACCTTAATCACAAAAAAAGGTATGAATAAAAATTTCTTATCATTTGTGTCAAAATTAAAAAAATATTTTAAAATAAAAATTTCAATTTTTTAATTTGATTATGATCAAAGAGGTGAGTCCAATGACCTTAATTTCTTCCTGATTAGGCATTATTTGAAATTACTACAAATTACTAGATTAAATAAACATAATTAAGAATAAATAATTGTTTTAATATTAAGTAAATATATATTATTGTTGAAATGATAAAACTAAAGTGTTGTACTCTATCCAAACCACAATAATATGGAGGTCACACAAGGCAAAAATTAGAGTTTCATAACAATGTGACCAGTCAAAAGTGAAACATATGAAAAAATAGATAAATTATATAGAAAAGTTACATTCCAAGATAAAAAAATATCTAGTGTAAAATACTTGATCACCAATCATATGAATCAAAACATCTCATAAATTATGTCAAAACCATTAAAAATATATTTAAAAATATAAAAAAGAATATTTATTTGGATAAAAGATCATTAGGATGAGTCTAACAATAATTGCTTCATTTCTATTGGACCTCATTTAAATTTACTATTAATTACCAAATTAAATAAACTTAAATAATAATAAATTATTTTTTAAAAAATAAACTAAATATATATATATATATATATATATGAAAATTGAAATGAGATAAATTTAAGTAATATAATATAATCAAATAAAAAAATATGAAGGCTAGAATAATTGAGAATTATAGTTTTACACCAATATAACCAAATTAAAATAAAAAAATCAAAAGAAATGACAAATATATGAGAAAGTTAAATTCGAAGGCATTAAGGAGATCAAGTGTAACATGCTCTATTATCAAAATAGACATAGATTGAAATGAATCATAAAACATGCGAAAACCTTAAAAAATAATTTATTAAAAAATTGTAATATATATTTTGTTGGATTCAGCAAGTCGAGATGAGTTCAACAATTTCATTCATATCAATCAAACATAGTTTGGAATTTTTTTGAATTACCAAAATAAATAAGTGTTAATAACAATAATAAATTATTATTTTAATAATAAGTAAATGTATCATAAAGCTAAAATATAATAAATAGAAGAAATGTAATATTACCAAATCATTATAATGTGAACATTAAAATAAAGGAGAATTAGACTTTCATAGGAGTGAGATGAAACTAAAGCCAAAAAATTTAAAGGTAAAAAATTATTACTTTAAAATTAAGTTAATATATATTAAAGCTGAAATGAGATAAGTTAAAGCAATGTAATATAATAAAATGTTGGCAATATGAAGATCACATGAGGGGAGAATTAGTGTTCTATAGTAATGTAACAAAATGAAAGAGAAAAGGATGAAGAAACAAGATATATAATATATGAAAGATGCATTTTAAGATACAATGGACATCGACCATAACATACTCTTTGTTAAATTAGATACTATAAAAATGTCTCATAAAATGTGCCAAAATTATTTAAAATAAAATGATGAAAAAATATATAAATTAATACTTATTTGGGTAGAACGTAATCAGGTGAATCTAACAATATTTTTGTCTCCAATGAACCTTATTTGGAATTACAATAAATTACAAAAGTAATTAAACATAAAAGATTAAAAAACTATTGTTTTAAAATTAAGTAATTATATATTAAAGGTGAAATGGTTCAAATTTAAGTAATGAAATACAACCAAATCAAAGTGATCTAAATGTCAAAAGTGAGTAGAATTAGAATTTTATAGTAATATATTAAAATACATGAAAACATTTTGAAGAAATAAAATACATTGTGGGACAAAGTGGCATTCCAAGATAATAAAGAGATCGAGTGTAACTTTCTCAATTCTTAGATCATGAATTTATCAAAATATCTCGTAAAGTATGTCAAAACTATAAAAAGTAAATTACTTACAAATATGAAAAATGCATATTTAATTAGATTAAGTTTGTTGAGATGAGTCCAACAACTTTTGTTTTTTCATGATTAGACCTAGCTTGGAATTTTTTATAAGTAAAAAAGTAACTAGGAATAAATAATAATAAATAATTATTTTATTATTAAGTAGATATCAAATAAAGTTGAATTAAGATAAATTAAAGAAATATAGTAAAACCAAGTCAAAGCAATGTATAGATCAAATAAGAGGAGAATTAAACTTTCATAATAATATTGCCAATTAAAAGTAGAAAGTTAAAATAAATTGTAAAAAAAATTGCATTCCAAAATACTATGAAGATCAAGTATAACTTCCTTATTCATAAAATCAAGTATATATTAAAATGTCATATGGAGCACATGAAATCTTAATAAATATAGTATTTAAAACTATAGAAATGAATGTTTATATAGATAAGATTCATTAAGCTGAATCAAAAAACATTTGTTTCATCATGATTGCGCTTAGTTTAGAATTACTTTGTATCATCCACGTGAATAATAAAAAATAGTAATAAATTTTTATTTTAAATTGAAGTAAATATATAATAAAGTGTTATGGAGATAAATTCAAGAGCCCAATCAAAGTGATATAAAGTTCACAATAAAGAAGAATTAGAGTTTCAAAAGAATATATTGAAATCAAAGCAAAACATTTTAAGAAATGATATAAATTGTGTGGAAAAGTTGTGTTCCAATGTGATAAAGAGTTTGAGTGTAACATATTTGATCTTTAAGTTAGGTTCAAATTACAATATCTCATAAAGCAAACCATAATATAAGAAAAACATATTTAAAAAGATATATATTTAATTGGACCTTGCTCATTGAAACGATTCTCATGTCATTTATTTCATCTCGATTAGACCTCATTTCGAATTTATATGAATTATAAGGGTAAATAAGAATAAATAATAATAAATTATTTTTTAATGTTAAATAAAAATATAATAAAGCTAATACATGATAAATTGAGGTAATATAATATAGCCAAATCAAAGTGATGTAAAAGTTATAGTAGAGGAGAACTAGAGTTTTATAGTAATATAACCAACTCAATGTAAAAATTTTGGATAAATGAGATAAATTTTAGTTGAAACTATTTTCTAATTTGCTGAGGAGATCGAGTGTAACCTTGATTATCAAGGTGTTGAGGAGATCTAGTATGGATAAAATGTCTCATCATTCAAGCAAAAATGAAAAAAAACTATTTAAAAATTTGAAAATCAATATTTAATTATATTATCAATATAAGTTTGATGATATGTATTAAGTAAATAAATATAAATAATAATGATTTATTATTTTTATATAAAGTAAATACGTGTTGATGTTAAAATTATGTAAATTGAGAAAATGTAATATATGTAAATCAAAATAATGTGAAAGTCATATAGAAGGAGAATTAGAATTTCATAGTAATGAGACCAAATGAAAGCCCAAAAAAATGCTGAAATAAAATAAATTATATAAGACAGCCACTTCCAAATGAGATTTGTTCAAGACATAACAAAAGTCATTGGACTTCTCTCAATGAGTTATATGCAATTAAATATTTTTTTTATATATTTCTAATACTTTTTCTAAAATTTTGGCACGATTGATAAGAGTTTTCAATTCATACTTAACTATAAAAAATGTTCCACTTGATTAATTGTTATCAACGAATGTAACTTTCTCGTACAATTTAACTCATTTTTTTAAAATGTTTTCTTTCATTCGGTTATATTACTTTTTTTAAAATTATATTTTTCTACTTTTGTATATATTTACATAACATTAATAGTAACTTATTACTATTTATGCTTATTTATTTCTTTGATTTAAAGTTTTTCTAAATGTGCTCTAATCATGACAAAACAAACTTCACTCGAAACATCTTGATAATCACAATCAAATTACATATTTATCTTAATGTTTTAAAAATATTTATTATTTATGGTTTTTACATGCTTTATAAGGTAATTTGATTCGTACCTCATTTGAATATTAACAATGTTAAAATTGATCCTTTTAGTATCTTAGAATGCAACTTTTATGTATAATTTATTTCATTTCTTCAAATTTGTTTCATTGAATTTATTTGGTTACTATGAAAATGAAAACCTCCTCTAATATGACCTTTACATCTCCTTGATTTAGTTATATTATATTTCTTCAATTTAATAAAATTCATATTTAATATATATATTTACATAATGATAAAATGATAATTAATTATTATTTATGCTTACTTACTTTTATAATTAATAGTAATTTGAAACAAGGTCTTATTGCGTCAAAACAAACATCATTCCAGTTGTCTTGATGTGTTATTTTTTATTAAACTTTTTATTCAATATTTTTAAATATTTTATTTACAATGCTTTTGGCTAATTTTTTGAGACATTTCGATACATACTTGATTTGATGATATAAAATGGTTCCCTCGATCTCCTCAGCATCTTGGAATAATCATTATCATATAATTGATGTAATTATCATCGATGTTTTTACAATTATTTAGTACCATTACTATGTAACTCAAAATCTTCTCTCATATGACTTGATACCTCACTTTGATTTTGTTATATTATATTGTTTCAACTCATATCATTTTAGCTTAAATTATATTTTCGTAATATTAAAATAATAATTTATTATTATTCATTTTTATTCGTTTTGGTAATTTGTAGTAATTTCAAAAACGATGGGTCGAGACAAAAATAACATTATTAGAGTAGTCTTAAAGAGCTCTAATAAATTAAATAATATTTTCAATTTTTTAAATATTTTATTTTTATGGTTTTTACATTTTTTAATATGTAATTTGATTATTGAGAATGTTACACTTTATCTTCTTAGTATACTAGAATGCAACTTTCCAAGAAAAATTACTTCATTCTACAAATTTTTCACGTTGATTTATTGATATTAAAAATGAAACTATAATTCTTCTCACGTGTGACCTCCACATCATTTTAATTTGTTTAGTTACATTGCTTCAATTTACCTCATTTGAAATATAATATACATTTTTTTATTCCCAAAACAATACTTTAATGTCATTTATACTCATTTACTTTGGTCATTCACAGTAATTACGTTAAGGTCTGCTCAAGATGAAACAAGTGTCATAGAACTCATCTTGACAAGCTCTATATAATTAAATATTTATTTTAATATTTTTAAATATCTTATTTTCTAATATTTTCATATGTTTTATGAGTTATTTTGTTTTCTTTCTTTTTTGGTCATTAAGCACCTTATTCTCCATCTCCTTAGTATCTTGGAACATGATTTTTCATACAATATATTAGAATTCTAAAGATTCTCACTTTGGCTTATTACATTACGATATAACTCTAACCTGTTGTTTTGTGAACTTTACATCACTTTTATTTGGTTATATTACTTTGTTTTCATTTATCTCATTTGAGTTTTATTATTATTTTTATTTAACATTAAAAAAGTAATTTATTATTAATTATGCTTATTTTTTTTAAATTCCTAATAATTTCACACAATATATAATAGAGAAGGTGCAAACATTATTGGACTCATCTTAATCAGCTCTGTAACATTAAATATGCATTTCTAAATTTTTGAAGTTCTTATTTTCAAGTGTTTGCTGCACATTATGAGACATTTTAATTCTTTTTTGATTTTATAATTGAGGATGCTACACTCGATCACTTAGCACTTGGATTGCAACTTTTTTGTACAAATTTATCATATTTCTCTAATTTCTTTCTTCATTGTGTTATATTACCTAAAATATTAAAATCTCTTTTTGTCTGACCTTTATATCACTTTGATTTAGTTATATTACACTAATATAGTTTGTCTTATTCAATATTATTATATGTTAACTATTATTTAAATTTATTATTTATGTTATTTATCTTTATAATTTTTAGTAAATTTGAATAAGGAATGGTCAAGATGAGGCAAAATATCATTGGAAATGTCTTTAGATTTTTCTCAATGATCCATATATAATTGAATATTAATTTCAAAATTTTTAAAAATTTAATTTTTAATGTTTTTGTATGCTTTGCAAGATATTTTGAATCATACCATATTTCACGATTGATGATATCACATCGATCTTCTCAGTATCTTGGAATGAAACTTTCTCGTATAATTTATCTCATTTCTTAAAATTTCTCTTCCATTTTATTATATTACTATGTTTCTCAAAATCTCTTCTCGGGTGACCTTAAGATCACTTTGTTTTTGTAATATTGAACGATGGGTTCATGCAGTAATGCCAAGTAAGTGATGATTCACTTCCAAAAATTTCAATATCTATGAACTTATTACATTGGAAAGAAATGTTCTTATGAATTTGATATGTTCTAAAAAAATATTAATCTAGCATTTTGAACTTATAAATATTTATTATTTCTTTTACATTCAAGCTAATAGATGGTGAAAGTTTTTCCCTTGATATTTCTGATAGATGTAGGTATCTTGAATTCCTTTCATTCAACTCTTCAAATAAAAAATTTGTTTTTTTAAAAATTTTTCATTTTTCAAAATTTCTTTAATAGAATTGATCAATTGAATGAATTACTTTCGAATTCATTACTGAGTTTTGACTTTCTCCATCATTATCGCTCCTAGATGACTAATTACATGACATGAATTACATGAATTCTCTTCTTCTCACCTTTCTAAACTGCTAGAGACTGATAGATGTTTTTCTAAAAGACAACAAATTTTTCTTATCTTCATTTCCCAAATTATTTGAAGATTTTGATGATGGATGCAATTAATTCCAAGTGGAAACCATGGCTTACTTCACATCTTTTTGAAAATTTTTCTTCATGTTCATCTTCTCTATAAATTTTGGGCAATTTGAGTAGAAATGACTGGGCAAATGGCCCTCATAGTAGTGTTTCTAAACTTTTCTTTTTAGTTTATTTTTCTTGCTCAATTTCCTTTTATTTTTACCTTTTCTTGTTGCTAATTTCTTAACTATTTTTGGAAAAAAGTAAGCAAGAAGTGTTAGCTTTACATTACTAGATTATTTATCTTGAACAAGCATGTAGTAGCCTTGAATGTCAACTTTTCCTTCTTTACATAGTTATGATCTCTCTTCTCTTGTCATTAGCACCACATTAATTGTAACATCATCAAGTACCTCGTATGCTTCAAGAAGTTTAGCTTCTTGGAGGCAATAATTGTGGTCATAAAAAAATAAAACTCTTTAGTTATCACTTCAAGTGTCTTCCTCGCTTGCTTAACATTAGAAAATACTCTACAAAGATTTAAGAAATGATTAACATATTAGTAAATCAATAAGTACATTATTTAGAATTCTTCTTCGTTGATGCAAAATAACTCAAAATCATGCATAAGAAAAATTAATTTTTGAAGCATTAACTTTAGTAACACCTTTGTTGGTATCATCAAGCTTTCCATAAACTTCATGGGTAGCTTATGGTTCATGATCCTATTAAATTCACTAGAAAATTCACAACAATATGGATTTTTCCAAGGTTTAGAGCTAAGCAAAACTCTAAGCTTTTCTAATAAGGCGTGCTCAATTAATTCCTTTTTAATGATCTCATTACTAGCCCTTTTAGATGGAGATTCAAAAGAATTGTCAACAATTCGTATTAAATCATTATTTATCTATTAAAGGAAATTTGTACTTTATGTTTTCAATCCAAATGAAAATAACATTTAAATAATGGAGGATTAAGGTATCAAGCTCCTTCTCCCAAATGTCATGTCCATTAACCATTGTGTGAGACATCATATAGAAATTTTGAAAAATATTGAATCTCTAGAAACAACTATGCCTTAATATAAACTATTAGAATTGAAGAAAAAGACGTCAAAAAATGAGATCAGTGAATTCTAAGATAAAACATTTTGGAACCTTTCATAATGCTTTTTGATGGCTTTCAATGGATCCAAAACCCACCGATCACTCTTTAATGGTTGTTTTTCAATAAGATAAAATCTTCTCGTTCTAGTCATTACCCATTTAAAATTCACAAAATATACCCAACATTCAAAGCATCAAAATTTTTTTAAGTACTATTTCTTATTTTTATACCATATATTAAATAAAATGCATAATATGAATCCTCAGGTTTGGCTCACAATATAGATAGCCAAATGAACAAAATGTATTATGCATAAAATATCATGTACTTTATGAACATCTTGGGTTCATGATAAGTTCTCTGCACTCTATCCATTGGCATAATGTATGAAATAATTCAAATTGAGTGTACTAGAATGAAAGCTTTGATAACAAATTTTTACATCACCTATCACACTCTTAATCTACATGCTTATTAAGTTGAACTAAATGCACTACATATATAATTAGAATGGAAATCTTTGTAATCATTTTTTACTTCACCTATCATGCTCTTAATCTACATGCTTATTAACTTAACTAAAAGTATTTCTTGTCAATGGATAATATGCCATATTTTATATGCAATTTTACTCATTTTTGATATTATTAAATAAAATTGTTTTGTTCATTATCAATAAAAGCAAACAAACATTTTTTTAATCTTTAATATGGCATATTTAAAAACCTATGACCATCTTTGAATGCATTTTATATGTAAACTAAAGATTGATGAGTTGTGATGAAAATATGTTGAAAAGCCTTTATCTCATATAATCAAAATAGCACATTTTGTAGTGCATAAAGAGCTTCTTATATAACATACTTTCTTAATCCTTATAAACATGAATCTAAAAAGTAACATCTCAAAGTTTGCACAAGCCTCTTGCATTGTAGTTAATTCATTCAAATCAGAATATTACACTAAAAATAATGTCATGTCAAAACCCTTCAACTAATTTAATAAACTTTTTGGGATGCATGTTCTAAAACTCTTCGACGAGAATTATTAGAACAATAATAAAGTAGTTCTATTCTTATCTAACTAGTAAAAAGGGGACCAAGTGTTCAATAAAACTAATAACTTATAAATAGAAGATGCAAGAAACACTACATATTTGAAATTATATGGATGATATATATCATATTTCATCATGTTTTAATGTTCCAATTAAGTTACTTAGAGAAACAAACTATGATCTATCTTAGATTCTAAAACTTCTATTTACAAATTTTTGTTCCATGATAAGGTCATTTCTTCTAAAATGAAATTATATCTTGATGAATATAATTCTTAAAATTTTATTTAGATAAAATTTGTAAGAAATTTTGAGATAAAATAGAGCCTTATCTTACTATGTTATGTGTTTGTTCTACATTATGACTTGATCGATAGTATAATACTTTAGTGTCATGGTTAAACTTAGATAATTCTTAACAAATTCCGTGAACTTTGTCATGGCAAATATGCAACAATGTTGTTGTAAAAGCAATGTGGTTTTCAAAGGATGTTGTAGTTAATGCCAAATTATGAGTGCACCATGCCTTGATGATGAAAACATAGTTGAAATAATCAAAACCATAATGTAATGTTATGATACAACATTAAGAACACATGTAATTTTTATTCATAAAAAGTAAACACAAAGGTTAAACTTTAAATGTTGTTATAACCATGGCTAGCCCTAGAAAGAGAAGGAAACTTTTGAGCATAATATTAAAGAGAATGATGATAATCTCAATTTATGGTATATGTTGATGTTTTCCATTTTATTTTCTCTATTTGAACCTTAAGTTATCAATAAACATTATGGACATGCCTTTATAACACTTGGTGAGCCCTTGAGTACAATTTGGAGAAAGACTTCAACTTAAGACATTATTGAGTTTGATGCTTAGTGGAGTTTAGGGTAGAGAGAACACTTGGATATTAATTTAAGAAAGGTGCAAGTCTTAACCAATATATGGTTAGGGCCATTGGTTGACATTTTGATGCTCTTAATCCCCATGATAAAAGCCCTAAGTAGCCATATAGGGTTTGAAGTGACCCCAACCAAGAGATATCATAGGAAGTGGATAATAGCATGGGTTACCTTAATAGGCATGGGGAAGCACTAATGAGACCGATATAAACCCAAGCTAGAGAATAAGCTATGCATATATGTTGAGTCTACTAGATAATTCCTTAGTCTTAAGGAAAACGTTCAAATGGATCTCTATAAAAGGTTAAAGACACTTGTTGACGAGTTAAGAGACTAGTAAGTGTTAATGGCTAATAATAGATTTGAATCTAGGAAACTATGGTAGACATAATTATGGCATTTAGAGTTTGAAGGAGCTATAGGGTAGCTCGAAATGACTACTATGTTCTAAGAACCTTAGGGTACCATAATAACTATTTAAGCTTTAGAAGGAATCCTAAGTTCACAATAGATAGGATAATTAAGGTTTTGAGAAAACATTTAAATGCCTAGATAGATGGTTAAGGTTTAGAGAAAACATTAAAAAAACCTCAGATAAGTGGGTTTGGTCTTTGGATAACTTAAAACTAAGCCAAAATAGGTTGATAAGTAGGCATAGTACTAAGGAATAAGAACCTTTATGGTAGCCTTAGAGAAAAAGAATGTGGTACCTAAAGTGGTGTCCAAAGGATTCTAGTTGGTTCCTAACTTTCGTAGAAACTTTATAACACTAGAATAAAGGACTTAGATAAGAGAAGTTTAATGGGCATTAGGTATTGCTCCTAGTGTTAAGGAGCATAATATTATAAATTAGTGCCGTAAAGAGCTTAGACTTCTAATAGACAATGAAGCACTAGATTGTTTAGGACATCACAAAGAACATTGATGTGCCACATTATTTAAGACATCCCAAAGGACTATGGATGTGCCAAAATTTTTTGCTCCCAAAGGATTGTGGATATGCATATTTATGTGATGGTTGTGTTTCTAGCTATTAGTGAGATGTTAGACATAAGAACAACTGCATTGCCAAACCTTGTTGGTCTTGGGACAAGAAATGCCCTTATATTTTTGTGATGACCTAAGGTTCTTTATGTTATGCAAGAAATGTATTTTTATTATTTATTATCTTAGTTATGTCTAACTCAACATGGTAAGCTAATGCCAGTTATTATGATATTAAAGATTACTTTACATACAACTTTGTTCTATTTTATTATGTGCTAATTATTTATGTTTGTTTGACAAATACTTACTTTAATAGCTTACCTTAAAGATTCATTATTGAGGTTTCTATCTCATGCCCTACTGTTACATATTGGGCAAAATAATTAGGTAGTTGCCTTGAAGACAGAGTTAGGGTGGTAGATTATGCGACTATAGTAGTTTGGGCTTCCAATAATTCATTTCCAAATATGTTTAGTTTATATTGGGAATGTTCTATTAATATGAGTGACAATATTTTTGTTTTTTTTATGGACAATACTGAGCTTTTATTAGATGTTTTTATACATTAATTGTATGGTTTTCTTTAGCATGTTTGGCATGTGGATTGTAGGTTGATGCTATGCAAGCTATTTCTATGTTTCTTGTAACTAAAATATACTTGTTAATACTTTCCAATAAGTTATCTTTGGCTTGGGTTAACCATTTTCTAAATTAGTTATGCCAAATTGGTTAAACTATTAGGTTCATTTATTAGGATAGACTATTTGCATGATGACTAGATTAAGAGATCTCTACTTCCATTTTGAACACTAAGCATGGAGTGTGGAAAGTGGCTAGTTATGCAAATTATTTGGAGATGGTATGAGAACCGAGTGTAGATTCTAGTGATGAGCAACCACCATTTGAAACACTAAGCAAGCATTTCTATACAACATAGTTTTGAATTAATGTTTTCTAATTTTTCATATATCAATCGAAACATTCTTACTAATTGATGGTAAGATAAAAATGTAATATAAATATTGACATAATAGCAAAATTAAAATAATTATTACAAAAAATTAAAAATACCTAAGGGAAACATGGGCAAAAAAGCATAAAAGAAAATAATTTGATAAAAAGAATTTAATTAAAAAATTCAAAATCATTAAGACTATGCAAAAAATTAATGAGACACTAATTCCTTTTATATAAAAGGATAAGCATTAAAAAAATATAAGATTAGAAGGCCTTTTACTGAATAATAATATTTATAATTTGTTATTAAGAGCTAAAAAGACTTAGATTTAAAAAATACTTTCAACTAACAATTAAATAAAAAAAGAATGAGTAGCTTGCAAAACAATTGTAAAAACGTAAATAAAGAAATATTTAAAATTAAAATAACTTTTTTATCTCAAAAAGTCTAAAGCAATTATAACAATGTAATACTAATTGATTTATATACTAAAGATAAGCATCGAACACTATTTATAAAGAATGAGTTTTTAATTTGTAGATATTTTACAACTTAGTGGTTAAAAATTAAAAAGTTTGGATTAAGAAAACATTGATCAGAATAGATATTTAAATAAAAAGACAAGTGCCATTTAGATAAAGTTTTTAAACTTAAAGAAAATGTAATAAATAACATAAAAAATATTGAAATCATTTATTTATTTTTTTGCTTAAATATTGACCTTTTTATTTCGTAAAATAAGTTGAATTTGGAAAAAATATTTTCAACATGAGAAGTGCCACAAATTTCAAAGAAAGAACCAAATCATTAATTTATTGAAAGCACTAAAACTTTATAATTAATTTAAAAAAAGTATAAAAATAATTCAGGAATACAATAAAAAAGGACCATTATCTCTTCCTTTAAGATAATTATATTAAATATAGATAATTCTTGTGATTATTGATGGGCAAAGAAGGCTCAAAATGTGATGCAAGATAGTATTGATAGATGATTCACATTTGTTAAAACCTTGTCTAGACATGCAGATCGAGCCAAAGGATGATTTTGACGTTAAAAAAAGCATAAACTCCAACTAGAGTGTATGCCAATTTCTATAGCCCACATGAAGGAGCTATAGTTGAACAAGAGAAGAGCTGAACACTTGTTTTAGTATAGAATTTAAATTTAATTTATTTATTTTATTACTATATTTTTTTAGTTATACAACAATAAAATAAAAATTATAACTATTAAGAGTTTTTATTCTTTCTCATTTTGTGGTGATTGTTTTTGTTGTAGTTTATAGTTGGTAAATAAAAGGTTTAAATTTGTGTGACCTTTTTAAAATGTTAAAGAAAAGTTTCATGTGTCTTTTTTTTATGTGGTGTCTATAAATATCTTCAAAGCCATATAGCCAAAGAATTTCAACATTAACTGAAATTAAATCCTTGTAGAGCTTCAAAGATTAAAAGAGTGCATGTTATGCCTTTAGGAGCAGAAACTTCCATAAAAGAGTAGGGATTACTCTACTTTCCCATCCTTGCTATCCTCACATTATTGCGTGAGTTCCTGTCATCATCCACTCCATCTATTTGGATATCAAAAAAAAGGCAACCATCTTACTTGGTGGTTTTCTTCTTTGATTCTCTTTGTTTAGTCTTGCTGCACACCCAAATTTAACTAGCCTATGTACATGTTCCAAGCCTTGCACAAATTTGTACCCAAACAACTCTATCACATCTCATGGTTTTCCATTGTACAGTAAAGCTAGCCACAACATTGAGCCAATCTCACCACTTTTCATGCTTGTAATTGTTGAATTAGTTTTTGGAACAATAGCCAAGCATAGATTCATTGAGCCTTTCTCAAAAATCAACTTTCTAATCCTTGATTCTAATCTAGATATTAGAAATTTGTTAAAAATAGTTTATCAAAAGTTCTTCTAAAAGTTACTATATAAATAATAGTATTAAAATGGAGTTGAATTGCAAAAAAGTAAATTATGAAGAGGAAACCAAAGATCAAGGAACAAAGCATTAGATCTTTTTTGATTTTTTTTGTCTTAATAATTCATTTACAAATTTGGTAATGTAACAAAAACCTAGATTTAACATTACTTTTTTTAGACATTAAAATTAAAAGTTCACAAAAGGATCGTGCCTACAAGAAATCTTATGAATAATATTCTAGTTTTTTTCCACATCCAACTTGCACAAAGTTTCTATAATAGATTATATGCTAATTCCATTACCACTTGTAAGCTTGAGATACACATGTTTTTGTCTACCTAAAGTATAATGTGTGGCACATATTAAACTGGACTACAGGATCCTACGAATTATAGAAAAAAAGAAAAATACAAATCTTACACTAAAGAGTCTAATGATTTATTTATAGAGGAGTAGTGGTATGATTTTTAGATTGAATAGTATGATATGTAAAGAAGTTTGAGTAACAACTAGTTTTACTATTTTTTAGGAAAGTTTGATCTAGTTGTGTTGCTATTGCAAAGAATGTTTAAGGCACATATAAGGTGTTCAAACATAAATGAAAAGGCTCATGACCACTTTCAAATCATGCTACACATCAAGATCAATATTTTTAGAGAAAGGAAATTGCAAGCTTGAGGGATTCAAGCATATATAACATTCCAAGCCTTCCGTGATTCTTCATTCAGTGAACTAAATTGAAACTATCTCTTGAATTAATTTATTACTTCTAATGTGCCTCATTGTAATTGTAATCAAATTAAAAAATATTATACTTTTGAGCTTTGATTTTGCACTATTATCATATTATCAGGACATCCAATTGTGAGCATCATGTTAGTCCTTTAGTGCCAGTTATGATTAACACCAAAACATTAATAACTAGCTATAATAGGTTGACCAAATTAACCTTGAGATGCATGATCCAAAACATTAAAGAAAAGTGAGGGTAAAAAAATACAATGGTTTGGTTTGTCAAGAGATAATTGTGCAAAGACAAAGGGTTTTAGAAGTGTATATAGCTTAGCAATAGAAATTTAAGACTTTAGAACACATGATGTCCTTAATATAACCTTCAATGTCATCAAGATTTTAATTTGCAATTAATGTGAGCAACGTTGTGATGTTGAGCATTTAGTATAGTTAAATATGCATATGTTCAAAAGATAGTGAAAGATAGGATGATTTGTATGATTTACATCTCAAGCATATTATACATAAAATTTGATGTAATTTAGTTAGTGCTATTTATTACTATTTGATGGCATAGTTTTTAGACATGCCTACATGGAAACTTGTTACTAACACCAAAAATATTTAGGAGCTCAACCTAACCTATAAAACCATCTATTAGAACATATTGAAGTTCAACATAATGTGTATGGCTTTTGAATTGTTCATGAATATTACTCAAGTTTAGCCTTATCCTATTGCACTTAAAAAATGAATTTGCATAAGATAAATCATAATCAGTTTGTGAAGATGTGATATCTGCATCCAAATGAATAGCATGTCGTTTTTCTTGTATGTTCATATGAATGCAAGATGATGCACAAGCATGTAAATGTGAAGTTAAAAAATAATTTTTTCTTTAGAATGTTCTATTGATTTTCAATTGTGGAAACTAAGAAAATTGATCCTTTGGTCTATTGATTTGTTATGTTGTTTTATTGCCAACTTCATAATTTTTTTTTGTTTCCTACGTCCCAAAGGTTCCAGCATATCAAGAGTTTTATGTATTGCATTGTTTCCCTAAATGTGAAGCTTTTAGGAATTTTTTCCTATCATTATTTTGTTATGGCAATGAATGAAACCTTCCTTTGAAAATGTATCCCAAAAATTCCAGCATTAAAATCATATATTTTCAATGTGAGTTTGAAAGCATTAAAACCATGACAAATTTTATCCTCCATAGAACAATGAGTACATTTGAGACCAAAAAGATGTACCACCTCTTGAACTATTTAAGAATAGTAGAAATTTGTTAATAAAATCCGAAGGGACATTGATATCTTAGTTGGATATTTAAAATCCCAAATCATCTTACAAAACATGTTCATTAATGCTTTCTTCCTAATTTCCGTCCATGTAGATTTAAGACTAAACTAGCCCTCTTTCTATTCATTCCAACACATGTAAATATGTTACTTCTAATTTGAATATCAGATTTGCTATTAGTTCTTGCATATTTTCAAAGTATTTGTAATGCTACATTCATCACATCTGTCCATAATTTTCGTTGTCTCAAGAACTTCTAATTCCTTTTTATGGCATAAGACTGAGTAAACTCATTTAAACTTCTAATATCTAACCCATTTTCTCAAATTGGGTATCATTATTTATCTTAATTCAACCAATGATGTCTATGAATACTAACATTTTCTTCCCAAAAATAATGTGTTCATCATCAACTCTAATCTATGAATGATTTGTTTTGGATGGTGTATGGACATAAGCAAGTGGATTGGAATGGTATGTAGGACAAAATTGTTAAGTATCAATCTACCTCCCATTAATAATAAGCTTTCCCTCCATCCAACCACTTTTAACCTTTTTTATTATATGTTGAAAATATCTAAATTTCCACATCACATTGAAGATTGGACTATCCAATAAGAAAATGGTAATTTATCTTCCTTAGAACATAATATTTTCCTTATCCATTGAATTGAAATTGATGACATTCTTCTAGTACGATAGAATTTAAATTTAGATGGGTTAAGTTATGTTGTTGTCAATAACTAAAAATGGCGTAGGAATCTATAAGTAAATTTTATAATGTTTATAATCTCCCCTTTTAAAAAAATCTAATCATCTGCATAGTTCAGCTATGTTATTATAGGATGGCGTTGAAAGGTAGCACAACGTTGAATTTTGTGTCTGTTAAATTTTTACTTGAAAGCTCTCATGAATTCTTCTATTATCATGATGTATGGTAGTTGCAAGATTGGGTTTCCCTTCTATAAGTCCCTTGATGATTGAAAGAATATTTTTGGAGAACCATTGACTATTATAGATATCCAACTTCTATCAACAATATTCTTGATTAAACCTTAGACTTGGTTGAAAACTAAAACCTTCTTAGGATGTTAAATAATAACTACAAACATAAGAATTTGAATCCATTTGGACTGCTTGGCTTGTTGATGTAGAGTTTACCTTTCATTTTGTAGTTAATAAAACTTAAGAACTCTTAAACTACAGGAATTCTATCAATTGGACCTCATGCATGAATGAATCTTGCTTATGTTGGTGGAACAATCTTAGGCAAGACTTCTTGCGACCAATTGCCTAATAATTTTCCTAGACATTTGAGTGAAAAAGTAAGTATGCTTATTTGCTAGAAGTGTTACATTGTGGTAGAAGATTGCATTATTGGGATAAGGATTATATTTACATTTGAATGGCTCTCAAGAATTTAATTGCTAGCTTAGTACAAAATCTTCAACAATTGAAAGAAGACACATTATAATTATTTCCCAATATTTAGCAAAGAAAATTCAATTAAAGCCATCTAAACTTGTAATTGTCCCTTTGTTTGATTGAAAGATAATATCTTTGATTTTCTCTAAGGTGACCTTCTTCACAAGTGGCTGTTGTCCTCCTTTAAAAGCATCTAGAGAATGTTATCAAAGATTTCCTCATCTTGTGTGATTTCTTTATTAAAGAGAAAGGATTAGAAGAACCACAATGCACCTTCCAATATCTGCTTATTCCCTCAGAGATTAGCTCCATTTAAATGAATAATCCCAACGAAGCATAGGAAATTTCTTCTCTTTTAGAAACTCATGAAAAGGTATTATGTTATTTTTCACCCTCTATCAACAATTTTTCCTTACCTTTTGCCACCAATTGGCTTCTTCTTTGGCAAGTTCAACTGTTAAGTTTGATCCAACCTTCCTTAGAAGTGTTTTTCAAAAATCTAATTTCACATTTCCTCACATGTTCTTTCAGTTATTTTATTGATTTAAATATGCCTATGATTGATTTATTGTTCCAATACCTTAGGAAATCCATTAAATGCCAGTGTTTTCATCCTAGTTTGATGAGAAGGAATTACCTAAATTTCTTTAATAGTGTTGTACAAAGTTGCTTGTATAGTCCACATACTTTGGCTCCTTTTTTTCCTAGGTCAAATTGGTTAATCTTTGAGGAAATATAGCAACATAAGAGCATGATTACAAACAATTTTTGGTAAAGGCTAATCATTTTTAGCTAAAAGAAGGTCCATCCAAACCCTATTGCTTAATAGCTTATCCAACCTTTTCCATACCCATGTCATCTATCTACCAAGTCTAGTGTAATGGGATCCCAAAAAGGATAGTTTCATGAGCTTGCAAACATAAATATAATTATTGAAATCTTGTGATGCTTTTAGTGATGGAATTAAGCTTCCATTTTATATTGTTATCAAAGTAATCACATTAAAGTCCCCCCAACCAACTATGGGAGAATCATATTTTCATTAATCTCAATTAGTTTGCTCGAAAGCTCATGTCACTGGTATCTATTAAATTTCACATATATAAAAGTAAAACACTTACTTCATCGAGATCTTTAATTGAATAACCAGCAAATATCACCCCCCTTGTTAAATGTTGTCACAAATCAATTTATCATTCCAAAGATCTAAAATTTGGTTTGTGTATATTCCATAAAGTGCTTCAAACCATGTGAAACTATCGTGTCTTATAATTAAATCTCCAATTATAATTTGTGCTCCTTGATTAACTCTTTGATGCATGCAAAAGATTTGCAATTCATAATGCCATTGATATTTCATACAAGTTTGTTCTCCATTAATTTACTTGTGATAGATAATTTGCATTGATTTTGGCATTCCTTGATTAGCTTTGGGACTAAAACCCTTCTCCATCACTTCTTAGCTTTTTTTCTAGATCTTTTCTTTTGATAGTAGTGAAGTAATCTTACTTTATAGGAATGAAACCATTGTTTGTTTCTCTCTTGAAATTCCTTGGCAAAAAGCATTATTGCTTTCAAATCTAAAATTCCAACTTTATTTCTTTTGTTAGCTTAATGACCTCAAATTCAAAAGCTACTACTCAAGAGTTTAGCTACTTATCTATCTTTTGGCAATGGCTATGTCATCTAACTTATTAAATAGTTGTGTGCTTCTCGTGAATAAGAGCTAAATGATCAAACCTTTGTCTAGGAATGTAACTTTTTGTGACTTATTTGTTAAGTATTTTCCTACTACAAGTGTCCTAGTAGTTCCAGAGTTAAAGCTAAGTTATTATGCATTACTTCCCTATTCTCTAATTATTTATCGTATCAATCTGATTCTATTTTCTACTTTTGTTTTCTTGTCCTTTTATTACAATCTATACTTCTTATGACTTAATCATTTTGTCATCTTCAACCTTTAGCTTTGAAATAGTTTTCCAAAAATTAGTTGGATGTAGAGATTAGGTAGCCTTGTATACAACAGTAAGAAGAAACGTGGTAAGTTATTAGATTGGACCACTAGATAGAAAAGAATTGAGCAATCACCCATCATCTTTATTTTGATTCCCATCGCAAGTTCTTTTATTTGATCAACTTCCAAGTAGACCCTGGCTACATATGCCATGGTAAGTTCTAATGTGGTTGTATCTAGTTTTAATGATTTCCATATGGTAGAGGTATTTTAGAAGAAAGTAGCTTTATCAAATTAATAAAATGGTAAATTCTTACAAAATATATTGACTATTACTAGGAATGATTCCTTATTCAGTTGGGAGTTCAAATAACATTTGAGAACAAACATTTCGAATGCACAATTTTGCTTGAGTGGTTCAGTCAACATTTTAGAAACTCTTCTTTTTAATTTCATTATAGTACATGCCTTGTGTCCAAAGCTCCAATTTTTATCTCATTAGTAAAATTGAACTTATGAATTACTTTACAAATAGCTTCCAAACCTTCCCTTCTAAAAGAGAATTTCAACATCTATTTACCTTTCTTAGCCTCAAATATGATTTTATGTTCTCCTTTGTAGAAAGAAGACAATTTAATTTTTATTGGTGAATTTTTTATCTAAACTACTAACACACTAACAAATGATTGATTAAGGGGAGGAAGGACTCAAATCCCTATCATACTAGTCTAAATATAACTTGAAAAGGCTAATTCAAATTGAGAGATTACTTGATGTCTAACAATATGCTAAACTATAAAGATGTCCCATGCAACACTTAAGCTTATTTAAGGAATTATATAGTTCTCAATGGAAGTTTAGGAATTTAATAGCTCTTTTGGTGTTGGATGAATGATCACTAATAAAGTACAAGGAAATTTATTGGTGTCACTCACCTCACCACCATCCCAATAGTTTGTTTCTTAGTCTTTGTCTCAATCCCTATCTCCACATGTAAAAATTCTTATCAAGGATGAAATATTACCAAAATGTTGAACACATCTTTCTATATACAAAACCAAGGGTTGGCATAAATGGTATCATAAAAAAAACGACCAAGCAAAATCATTTTAAACTTTATCAACAAAAAAATTTTATTGGTACATATATTGATTTCTTATTCACAAGAGATGAAGAATGAATGTCGAAAAGATCTTATGCAGTGTAAAGATTAATGCAATGATATGGAAGAAGATTAAATCTTCAATCATTATTGCATCATTCAATTTCATAGAAAAACGTGGATCTTCTTGAAATATGTTTACAAATATAAAAGGTATTTCAAGGAAAACCTATGGTCACTTGACCATTACAAATGGCTTTAAATTTCAAATTTCATTTAAACTCAACTAGCTTGAAGAGATAAATTACAATTACATTTACCATGCATTAGGTCTAAAAGGTAATGCATTTCCTTTTTTTCTATTAATTTTAATAAGACATATTGCTACATTTGACTTAACATACCATATGTTAAGAAAAGCAAAACATACATAATTCTCTATTTGAGGGATTGGTTCTTCACATACCAAATGCTAACATAGTGCACATCACATTAGAAGAAATGCATTTACCTAAAGTCAACGTTTTCCCTAATTTTCTATTTCAAATTTTCCTATTCTCACTTACTCAATTTTCTTAGCGCATAGATTTTTCTATGCTTAAGTGACATGGGATGAGTCCTGTATATTTGGTTTTAATAAGTGTATGCATCAAGATTCTTCTTCTATTGTTTTTTATTGATGCATATAGCATGATTTTAGGTTTTGAAGGAATTAACAATGCAAACAAATTTAATTTCAAGGAATGAGCACATATGACAAAAAATATTCCACTAATAAGAACAATTTACAAGGTAGATCATACAAATTACATAACAATTGATTCCATCTTCAAGAATAAATTATAATTATAATCATTTATAATAACTTTTATTAATTATGAATAGTAATGATTCTAATTCTTACAATTATTATTCTTTTTCTAAAAATTTCTATTTAATCATTATAGTAATTTATGTAAAAAATTATTTAATTGTTCACAATATTTGATAATAAGTTAATGAATTTAGAATTTATTAATAATTAAAAATAAATATTGGTTACAATAATTAGCACTTAAATTTAATACTTTTTCAAGTAATTATGAAGTAATTGTGTAAGTAATTATTTTTTATTATATAAAAATAACTAGTTATTTTTAACAATAGTTAGAAACTACAGATAAGAAATATTAATATCAATTAAATTATAATATAAACTAAATATAGAAATTACAATTATTCATTAATATCAACGACTAATATAATTATTATATTTATTATTCCAAAAAAATAATTTAATATTAAAAAATATAATTAAAAAAATATATTAACCATCTATTCATGATAAATCTTATGTGATAGACATGCTAAAAATGTTTTTCCTTCTCCAATCCTCTACATTAGGTTTAAACACTAATGGACACCTCATGACTCCTAAGTGTTTGTTATCATCTACCCGAAGTTCTTCATCAGATAAAATTTGATCTTCATCTTAAAGTTCTTCTAGTTCAAGTTTAATATAGGAATCATCTTCTATGTATAAGATTTGTGCTTTAATTGGCATTACATGTGACTAGGTTTATAACATTTGTAATAAACTATGCCTTTGTCTTTTCCTTTAGAATTTTCAACATAACTCTTTGGGGGGAAACTTGTGGAGTTGTTGCTACCATAAGAGTTTTGGTATATTGAACTAGATTTGGGAGTGATTTTATACATGTGTGGATAGTATGAGGTTTAATTTGGTCAGTGGAGGATGTAGGCTTTTTATGTCTTTCTATTAATTGAGAGAGTAAAAAGCATCTCTTAAAGTTTTTAGCTCATGAGATTCCACTTTTTTATCTAATTTTTTTGAATAATCTTAAGATAAATTTATTTCTTAATTACGAATTATTATAATTACATTGTATCTTAGCAATTAAATCCTCAAATTAATTCAACTAATCATTCAACTTAAAAATCCTTAGCACAGAGTTAAGAATTGCCAATGAAGTTTCTTATCATGATGCCTTGGGCAATATCTTTTTCTTAACATTGCTTTCATTTCTATCTAATTTAGTACCCTCATACACATTTGTTTCTCTTTTACTTCGTTATATTGCATTGTCTAACTTTATCTCATTTTGACTTTAGCATACGTTTACTTAATATTAAAATTATAATTTATTATCCTTCATGCTTATTTAAATATGTAATTCATAGTAAATAAAATCCAGGTATCATTAACATGAATCAAATGTCATTAAACTTTTCTAGGCAAGCTCTATCCAATTAAATATTCTTTTTTTTATTTTAATTATTTTTTTTTTGTGTTTTCCCATGTTTTATGAGACATTTTAATTTGTACATGACTTGATGATTGAGAATGTTATAATTGATCTTCTTAGTATCATTGAATGAAATATTCCCATATAATTCATCTCATTTCCTAAAAATTTTACATTTCAATTTTGTTTTATTATATTAATTTAATTTATCTCACTTAATCTTTGAGAAATATATATATATATATATATATATATATATATTCTCAATAATAAAATAATAACTTTTATTTTGGTTTGTTTAATTACTTTCATAATTCACAATAATTCCAAATGAGGTCTAATCATTACAAAAAAAACATTGTGGACTAGTCTCGATGAGCTCTACCCAATTAAACATTCATTTCTGTAATATGTGATATTTTTTCTCTAATGTTTTGGCATGCTTTACAAGTCATTAAAATTCTTAATAGATCCACAATTGAGGATATTACATTAAGCCTCCTTTGTCTCTTATAATGTTACTTTTCTTAAAATATTTTAATTCTTCAAAGCTTTTGCATTCATTTTTATATATTATAATATATCTCTAAATATCTTCTCATGTGTGCTTCAGATCACTTTAATTTGGTTATATTATATTACTTCAATTTATCGTTTTTAGCATTAATATGTATTTACTTAATATTAAAATAATAATTATTATTATCTATGTACATTTCTTTTTTAATTCAAAACAATTTTCCATCAAGATGAAACAAAGGTCATAAGACACCTCTCAATGAGCTCCATCCAATTAAATAATTATTTCAACATTTAAAATTTTTTTATTTTCTAAGGCTTTCTAATACTTTAGCAAGGCAATTCCATTCATACCTAATTCAACCTTTGAGTGCATCACCCTCGATCTTCTTATAATCTTGGAATGCAACTTTTGTACAAAATTTATCTTATTTCCTTCAATTTCTATCTTTCATTTTGTTATATTGCTACTAAACAAAAATTCTACTTTCCTGTGACATTTATAACTAGTTTATTTGGTTATGTTACATTGTTTAAGTATATCTTATTTCATCTTTAATATATATTTAATTATTATTAAAATAAAAATCATATTTATTAATGCATATTTTGTTTAGTATATTGCAATAATTCCAAACATTGTCTAATCGAGATAAAATAAACATCATTGTACTATTCTTAATGAGTTTTATCTAATTAAATATTTTTTTTTATATATTTTTTGAAGAATTTGATTTTTTTTTATTTTTTCATACTTTTATGATTCATTTTTATTAGTTCTTGATTTGATGATCATGAATATTATACTCAATCTCCTTGGTATCATAGAAAGTAACTATCTAATACCATTTATCTCATTACTACAATAGTTTGGCTTTCATTTGGTTTTAGTTCTATGAAGCTCTTTTTCTCTTCCCCTATAACACACTTTGATTTGATAATATTATATTACCTCAATTTATGTCATTTCATCTTTAATATCTTTTTATTTAGTATTAAAAATATAAGTTATTATTTTTATGCATATTTAATTTGATAATTCATAGTAATTCTAAATGAAGTTTGATTGAGTTAAAATAAAAAATGGTAGAGTTGTCGAAACAAGCTATATGTAATTAAATATTTATTACAATAATTATTGAAATTTTGTTTTCTTTAATTTTAAAATACATTATAAAATATATTAATTTATGCCTTATTTGATGTTCGAAGTTGTTACACTCCATCCCCTTAACATCTAAGAAAAAACATTTCTCACACAATTTTTCTGACTTTTTGAAATTTATCACTTTGATTTTTTTACACTACTCAACTCTAGTGTTCTGTCAAGTGATTTTTACATCTCTTTAATTTTGTTTATTACTTTGCTTTAATTTATGTCATTATAGATTTAATATATATTTTCTTAATTTTAAAATAGTAACTTTTATTTCAGCTTATTATCTCTTAACATAGAATATTTCAAACTTTGGACTCATCTTGAAGACCTCAATGAAGTTAAAAAATAATTTTTATATTTTTAAATATTTTATTTTTGAAGGTTTTCGTAGACTTCATAAGTCATTTTGATTCATTACTAATTTAGTAATAAAGGATGTTTCAATTAATTTTAGTATCTTGGAATGTAATTTTCTTGCACAATGTATCTCACCTATCCAAATATTTTATTTTTATTTTTTTATATTACTATATAACTCTAAACTTCTCTCAAGGCACTATTACATCCTATAATCTATTTAAATAATATTACTTTCATCTATCTTATTTTAGGTTTAATGCATATGTTTTGTATTAAAATTATAATTTTTTAATTATTCAAGTTTATTTAAATTTTAAGTTCATAATAATTTTGAAAGAGGTTTAATCAAGATGAAACAAATAATGTTTTTAATTTTGTTTATTTTGGCATGCTTACGATGCATTTTCTTCGTAAATGATTTGATGATCAATAATGATATACTTATTCTCCATAGTATCTTGTAATATAACTTTCCAATATAGTTTACATCATCCTTTCAAATTTTTCCTTATATTTGATTATGTTACTATAGAACTCTAATTCTGCTATCATATAACATTTGTCATGAATTAATTTGATTATATTACTTTAGTTCGATTTATCACAATTTATATTTAATATAATTTTGCTAAATATTATAATAAAAATTTACAGTTATTTATGCCTTTTTAATTCAAAAACCTACAATAATTGCAAATGAGGTCTGATAAAGACTAAAACACACTTAATTAGACTCATCCCAATGAGCTCTACAAAATCAAATATTTGATTCTACTTTTTTAAATATTTTATTATGTAGTAGTTTGGCACATTTTATAAGATATTTTTACTATACGTGATCTAATAATCAAGGATGTTACGCTTGATCTTCTCTATATATATTAGAATCCAACATTCTATATGTAACTTATCTAATTTTTTAAAATTTTAGATTTCACTTTAATTTACATATATTATATTGCTTCAATTTATACTATTTATTCTTTTGTATATGTTTACTTAAAATAAAAAAATTATTATTATTTATACTTACTAATGCATTTCACAATAATTCAAAAGAGGTATGATTAAGAGCTGCATAAGTCATTGAACTTATCTTAACGAGCTCCATCCAAATGAATAATTATTTTTAAGTTTTTGGACATATCATTTTCTTGGATTTTTGTATGCTTTATGAGTCATTTTGATTTCCTTAGTATCCTAAAATGAAAATTTCCTATGAAATTTATCTCATTTCTTAAAATATTTTTCTTTTGCTTGGTTATATTTCTATGAAACTCTAAATCTCCACTCATGTGACCCTTTCATCTCATTGATTTTGTTATTTTATATTGCTTCAATTTAACTTATTTCAACTTTTAATATATTTTTACCTAACAATAAAAATATAATTTATTAATATTAATGCTTATTTATTTTTTAAATTAAAAGTAATTCTAAACTTGATTTGATCTCAAGTAAACATATGTCATTGGATTGAAGTTGACAAGCTTAATCCAATTAATCATTCACTTTTATATATTTTTTAAAATTTTATGTTTTCTAATCTTTTGAAAAATTTTATGAGTCTTTTTTATTCTTACAAGATATTATAGCCAATTCTATTACACTTAAACTCATTAGTGTTTTAGAATGCAAATTTTCAATACAATTTAACTTCCAATTATTTTGCTTTGATATGCTTGTATTATCATGTAACTCAAAATCCCTTGTGTAATCTTTACAATTCCTATATTTTACAATATTATATTACATCAATTAATCTCACTTTAGCTTTATTCTATATTTACTTAATCATAAAATAGTAGTTTATTATTACTTGGTTATTTTGAACTGGTAATTCGCAATAATTTAAAACAAGGTTCGATCTAGATGAGATGAATATCATTACACATGTCTTTTGGAGATCTATTTAATCAAAAAATCATTTTTATGTTTTTTTTATTTATTTTTTGTTTACTTCAAATTTTACAATCTTTTTGACCCATTTAAATTCATATAATTTAGAATCAAGAATGTTACACTCCATCACCTTAGTATCTTGAATTGAACCTTTTTTATCCAATTTATCTTATCTCTTTAAATTTTTCACTTTTATTGGATATTATGTAACTCTAGATCTCTTCTTTTGTGGTAAGGAATCACTTTGATTTGGTTATGTTATATGGCTTTCATTTATCTTATTATAGCTTTAATATATATTTGCTTAAATTTAAAACATCATAATAATAATCTTGATGACTTCTATCAAATTAAATATTCATTATAATATTTTTTCTATGGTTTTGGCATAATTTATGGGGTATTTTTTTTCATTCCTTCTGTAATGATCATGATGAAACATAGCTCGTTAGACTAGTCTCAACAAGCTCTATCTAATTAAATATTTATTTTTTATTTTTCAATATTTTGTTTGATCAAGTTTAGAATGTTTACAAGATATGTTGATTTATTCCTTATTTGACAATTGAGAAAACTGCAATCAATCTACTTAATATCTTAGAATAAAAATTTTCTAAATAATTTATATCATTTCTTTAAATTTTTTCTTATTCTATGTAATTTTAAATATTCTATGCTGAGATCTTTACATCAAATAAATTTAATTTTATTACTGTACTTCAAATTATCTCATTTCAATTTAATACTTTTTTACTTAATATTCAAATAATAATTTTTTATTATTTATGTTAATTATTTTTTAACTCATAGTAATTCCAAAAGTGTTCTATGTAAGACAAAAAAAATATCATGGGCTCAAGAAAAAGAAATCTCTTTCTAATAAATATTTTGTTTATGATTTTAAATTTTTTTTATTTTCTTGGGTTTTAATAGTCATGACGAGACATTTTAACTCACACATCTTTAACTATTAAGGATGTTACAAATGACTTTTTCCATTTTTCCAATTTTTTTTGTCGTATATTATGAAACTTGAAATCTCATCTTATGTGGACTTTCCATCACCTTGATTTTGTGACATTACATTGCTTCAAATTATCTTATTTTAATTTAATATAATCTGGTTAATCATAAAAGTAATAATTGATTATTATTCATATTTATTTTATTTGTATTTTCATAGTAATTTCAAAAAACATTCGATCAAGATGAAACACATGTTATCTAACATGTCTCAACAAGATATTTATAATTAAACAATTATTTTATGTTTTAAGATATTTTATTTTCTATATATTTCTCATTTTATACGAGATATTTATATTTGTTCCTAATTTTGTTGACTATCAATGTTACACTTCATCTTCTTAACATTTTGGATGCAATTTTCTTGCATAATTTATTTAATTTCTTAGAATATTTTATTTTAATTTGGCAATATTATTATAAAATTATAATTCTTCTATCATGTGCCTTTTACATCACATTGATTTGGTTGTATTACATTGCTTAAGCTAATATGTTTTTGGCTTTTATATATTTACAAAATATAAAATTAATAATTAATTTTAATTATTATTTATTTACTTTGGTAATTCATATTTATCTTAAATGAGATTTGATTAAGATGTTTTAGCTCATACATGTCTTATTATTATCTTAGAATGAAACTGTCCCATGCAAGTTTTCTTATTTTCATCAATTTTTTTATTTAGTGAAATGGATATGTAACTCTTATTCTCCTCTTGTGTGACCTTTATTTGTCCTTCATTTCGTTTTATTACATTGTTTCAATTTAACTCATTTTAGAATTAATATATATTTACCTAAAGTATAAATAATAATTTTAGTATTATTTATGATTCCCTACTTTGGTAAATTGTATTTATTTGAAACTAATTTTTATTGAGATGAAACAAATGTAATTGGGCACATCACAACTAGCTATACCAAATTAAATATTTTTTTAATTTTTAAATAATTTAGTTTCTTTGTTTTTGTTAGGCTTTATATGGTATTTCGATTCATTCCTCATTTGATGGCATAAGCTGTGAACACTCCATCTCCCTTTCATCTTGGAAAGCAGCTTTCCCAAAAGAAAATTTCTCTTCTCTTCAAAGTTTTAACTTAATAATAATATTATTACTTTTATACCTACATATTTTGGTAATTCATAAATGTTCCAAATGAGGTCCAATAGACATGACATAAATGTTGTGGGACTCATCCTAAGGTGCTCTATCTAGCTAAACATTCTTTTTTATTTATTTAAAATATTTATTTTTTAGCATTTAGGATGCTTTGTTAGACATTTTGATTCAAACCTAATTTTGATGACCGAGAATGTTGCACTCAACCTCCTTAGTATCTTTGAATTCAATTTTCCTACATAATTTATCTTATTTCTTTAAATGTTCATCATTGATTTAGTTATTTACTATATAACTCTAAATCTCCTCTCATATGTCATTTGCATTACTTTCATTCAATTATGTTACATTGCCATAATTTATCTCATTTTATCATTAACGTATGTTCAATTAATATTAAAATAATAATTCGTTATTAGACTCGTCATAATGAGCTCTATCAAGTTAAATATTTATTATATTCAAATATTTTATTCTCTTTAGTGTTTTCTTGTTTCGTGAGAATTTTGATTGGCATTTGATTTTATGATTAGGGTTGTTACACTCAATCTCCTTGCTATCTCGAAGTGAAAATTACTTATACAACCTATATCAATTCTTCAAATGTTTTATTTTAATTTAGTTATATTATTATGAAATTCTAATTCACCTATGGTGTTGTCCTTACATCGCTTTGAAATGCTTAGATTATTTTACTTCAACTTATTTCATTTCAAATTTAATTTAAATTTACTTAATATTAAATGATAACTTATAAGTATAAAGTTTTTTATTTCGTAATTCTTTGTAATTTATAATTACTCTCAATCTCTTTAAGATCATGGAAATCAATTTTCATTTCAAGTTTATCCCTTTTTTCTTTTGCAAAATTTTCATTTTGATTTCGAAATATTATTATGCTACCATAAATCTCTTATTAAACAACATTTACATCACTTTGAGTTTTTTAGTATTAAATCGCTTCAATTTATCTCATTTAATGTTCAACATATATTTACTTAATATTTAAATTATAATTTATTATTATCCATGCCTATTTAAATTGGTAATTTGTAGTAATTCTAAACAAGACATTATCGACATGAAACAAACATAATTAGAATTTTATAATTGAGCTCTATCCAATTATATATGTAAATATATATATATATATATAAATTAAATGATTTTTTCCGAAATCATATCATATTTTATGAGTATTTTGATTCATTTATGATTTGATGAGTAAGGATGTTACATTGAATATCCTTAGCATCATAGAATATAATTTTTCTATACAATTTATCTCATTTATTCATATTATGCGCAATAATTATTTTTTATTATATTTCTTTAATTTTCTCACTTAATATTTAATATATATTTAATAAATAATAAAATAATATTTGATTATTTTTATGTTTAATTAGTTTAAAAATTGAAAGTAATTCAAATGGAGGTCTATTTGTTACAAAAACACATTATTAGGCTGGTCTGATTAAGCTCTATCTAATCAAATATTCAATTTTATATTTTTAAATATTTTCAATTCTAAAATTTTGATATACTTTGCTTGTTATTAAAAGTCATAGTAGATTCAACTACAAAAAAAAAATTTTAGCTCGACCTCCTTAGCATCTAGGAATGGAACTTTTGCTCATAACTTTTGCCTTTATTTTGATATATAATAATGTAACTCTAAATCTCCTATCATGTGGCCTTTAGCTAACTTTGATTTTACTATATTACATTACATCAATTTATCTCATTTTAGCTTTAATATGAATTAATTAAATATTAAAATCATAACTTTTTCTTATTTATTTTATTTTTATTTCAATTCAAAATAGCATTCGATTAAGACAAAACAAATGTCATAGGACTTGTATCGATGAGCTCCATCCAATTCAATATTAATGTCAATATTTCTAAAATTTTTATTTCCTAAGGTTTTGGATACTTTGTGCAATAATTCAAATTGTACTTGATTTGACTACTAAGGGTATCACACTCAATCATTTTATTATCTTGGAATAAAACTTTCTTATACATTTCATCTCATTTCTTTAAACTTTTTATTTTGAATTTTTCATCTTACTGTAAAGCAAAAGTTTTCTTTCCAAGTGACATTTACAATATTTTTATTTTGTTATGTTACACTATATTGTCCTATTTCATCTTTAATATATACTTATTTATTATTAAAATTTATCATTATTTATGTTTATTTAGCTTAGTAATTTTTAATAATTTTAAATTAGACTACTCAAGATGAAACAAATGCCATTAAAGTAGTCTTAATAAGCTTTATAAAATTAAATATTTTTTTATATTTTGTTTTTTAAAATTTTTTATTTTCATTTATTTTTTTGTTCTTTATGTTTCATTTTGTTTAGTTCCCAATTTGATGATCGAGAATGTTACACCTAATCTCCTTGGTATTATTGAATGTCATCTTCCCCTTGTTCCTTTTCTTCTTTTATGCTTCATCCTCTTCTTCTTCTTCATCATCAGGATCATCATCATCATCTTCTTCTTCTTCTTCTTCTTCTTCTTCTTCTTTCTTCTTCCTCTTCTTCTTCCTGCTCTTCTTCTTCGTCTTCTTCTTCTTCTTCATCTTCTTCTTCTTCTTCTCATTCTTCTTCTACTACTACTTCTTCTTCTTCTTCTTCTTTATCAACTTGTCTTCTTCTTATTTTTCCTCTTCGTCATCTTCTACTTTTCATTCTTCTTCTTCCTTTTCTTCTTCTTCTTTTTCTTCTTCTTGTTGTTCTTCTTCTCCTTCTTTTTTCTTCTTCATCTTCTTCTTCTACTTTTTCATCTTCTGCTGCTTTTTCTTCTACTACTTCTTCCTCTTCTTCTTCATCTTTCTTCTTTTTTTTATTCTTTTACTTCTATGATTGATTCTTCTTTTGCTTCTTCTTCTTCTGCATCTTCTACCTCTTCTACTTCTTCTTCTTAGTATTCTTCTGCTACTTCTTCTTCTTCTATTTCTTCTTCTTCTACCACTACTTCTTCTTCTTCTACTTCTTCCATTTCTTCTTCTTTTTCTTCTTCCTCTTTTTCTTCATCTTCATCTTCTTCTTCTTCTTCTTCTTCTTCTTCTCTTTCTTCGCCTTTTTCTTTATCTACATATTCTTCTGCTTCTTCTTCTACATCTTCTTCTTCTTCTTCTCCTTCTCCTTCTTCTTCTTCTTCTTCTTCTTCTTCTTCATCTGCATATTCTTCTACTTCTTCTTCTTTTTCTTCCTCTTCGTCTTCTTCTTCTTTCTTCTATACCTACTTCTTCTTATTCTCTTCTTCTTCTTCCTCTTCTTTCTCCTCATCTTCTTGTTCTACTTCTTTTTCTTATATCACCTTTTCTTCTTCTTCTTCTTCTTCTTTTTCTTCTTCTTCTTCTTCTTCTTCTTCTTCTACTTCTTCTTCTTTTTATACTTCTTCTTCTTCTTCCTCATCTTCTGTTTCTGTTACTTCTTCTGCTTCTTGTCCTACATCTTCTTCTTCTTTTTCTTCTTCTTCTTCTTCTTCTTCTTCTTTATCATCTTCACCTTCTTCTTCTTCTTCTTCTTCTTCTTCTTCTTCCTCTGCTACTACTACTTCTTCTTCTTCTTCTTCTTCTTCATCATCTTTCTATTCTTGTTCTTGTTGTTACTCTTCTTCTTCTTCTCCTTCTATTACTACTATTACTTCTTCTTTTTCTTCTTCTTCTTCTTGTTCTTGTTTTACTTATTCTTCTTCTTCGTCTTCTCCTTTTTCTTCTTCTTCTTCTTGTTCTCCTTCTTCTCCTTCCTCCTCCTCTTGTTCTTTTACTGCTGCTTCTTCTTCTTCTTCTTCTTCTTCTTCTTCTACTTCTTATTCTTGATCTTGTTCTTCTTCTTCTTCTTCTGCTACTACTTCTTCTTCTTCATTGTCTTCATCTTCTTCTCTTCTTCTTCTACTACTACTTTTTCTTCTTCTTCTACTTCTTCTTTCTTCTTCATCTTCTTCCTCTTCTTCTTCTTCTACTACTACTACTATTATTTTTTCTTCTTTT
>JAIUJO010003034.1:105000-107500 GCA_023846275.1 Vanilla planifolia
TCTTCTTCTACATCTTCTTCTTCCTCTTCTTCTTATTCTACTACTACTACTTCTTCCACTTCTTCTTCTTCTACTTCTTCTTCTTGTTCTTCTTTCTCTTCTCTTCTTCTTTATCTTATTCCTCTACTTCTTCTTTTTCTTCTACATCATCATCAACATCTTCTTCTTCTACTTCTTCTTCTTCTTTTTCCTCTTCCTTCTACTTCTTCTTCTTCTTCTTCTTCATCCTCTTCTTCTTCTTCTTGTTCTTCTTCTTCTTCCTCTTCGTCTTCTTCTTCTACTTCTTCTTCTTCCTCTTCTTCTTCTTCTTCTTCTTCTTCTACATCTGCTTCTGCATCTTCTTCTATTTCTGCTTCTCCTTCTTTTTCTTCTTCTTCGTCTTCCTCTTCTTTTCTCTACATCTGCTTATTCTTCTTCTTCTACACTTGTTCTTCTTCTTCTTCTTCTTCCTCCTCCTCTTCTTCATCTTCTTCTACTTACTCTTTTTTTCTTTAGCTTCTTCTTATTTTTCTTCTTCTTCTTCTTCTTCTTCTATTTATACCTCTTCTTCTTCATCTTCTTCTTCTGCTTCTTCTTTTGCTTCTTGCCCTGCTTCTTCTTCTTATTCTTTTATTTCTTCTTCTTGTTCTTCTTGTTCTTCTTCATCTTCTTCTTCTTCTTTATCTTCTTCCATTTCTTCTTCTTCCTCTTCTCTTCTTCTTCTTCTTCTTCTTTTCTTTTTTCTTGTTCTTCAACTCCTTAATGGATTCTTCTTTTCCTTCTTCTTCTACTTCTTCTTTTCTTCCTCTACTTCTTCTTCTTTCTCCTCCTCTTCTTCTTCATCATCTTCCTCTTCTTCCCCTTCTTCTTTGTCTTCTTCTACTTCTCCTACTTCTTCTTACTATTATTCTTCTATTTCTTCTTCTTCTTGTATTTCTTATTCTTCTTCTTCATATTTGTTTTCTTCTTCCTCTTCTTCTTCTTCTTATTCTTCATAATCGTCAACTTCTTCTTCTCCTTTTTCTTGTTCTTCTTCTTTTTCTTCTTTCTTCTTCATCTTCTTCTTCTTCATCTTTTTATTCTTCTTCTTCTTCTTCTTCTTCTTCTTCTCTGTATTCTTCTTCTTCTTCTACTTCTTCTTCTTCTAGTTTTGCTTCTACTTATTCATCATCTTCTTCTTCTTCTTCTTCTTCTTCTTCTACTTCTTCTTTTGCTTGTTCTTATACTTCTTCTTCTTCTTCTTCCTCTTTTTATTCTTCTTCTTTCTCCTCTTCTTCTTCTTCTTCCTCTTCTCATTTCGCTTTTTCTTCTTCTTCTTTTTCTTCTTCTTCTTCTTCTTCTTTTGCTTGTTCTTCTGCTTCTTCTCCTACTTCTTCTCTTCTTCTTCTTCTTCTTCTTCTTCGACTTTTTCTTCTACAACATCTTCTTCATTATCTTCTTCTTCTCTTCTTCTTCTATTTCTTCTTCTTCTACAACCTCTTCTTCTTCTTCTTAATTTTCTTCACCTTCTTCTTTTTCTTCTTCTTCTTCTTCTTCAACTTCTCCTTCTTCTACTACTTCTTGTTCTTCTTTTTATTCTTCTTCTTCTTCTTCTTCTTCTCTTTCTCCTTCTTCATCTTCATGATCGTCATCTTTCTATTCTCCTTCTTCTTCTTCTTCGTCTTCTTCTTCTTGTTCTTCTTTTTTTTTCTTCTCTTCTTCCTCTAATTCTTCTTTTTCTTATTCTTCTTCTTCGTTTTCTCCTTTTTCTTCTTCTTTTTGTTCTACTTCTTCCCCTTCTTCTCCTACCTCCTCTTCTTGTCTTCAATTACTACTTCTCTAGTTCTTCTTCTTCTTCTTCTTCTTCTCTTTCTTCTACTTCTTGTTATTGTTCTTGTTCTTCTTTTTCTTCTACTACTACTAATTCTTTTCTTCTTCATTGTCATCTTCTTCTTCTTCTTCTCCTTCTTCATCTTCTTCTTCTTCTTCTTTTTCTTCTCTTCTTCTTCTTCTTCTTCTTCTTCTTCATTATTTTGCATCTTCTTCTTCTTCTTCTTCTACTACTAAAACTTCTTCTTCTTCTTCCTCTTCTTCTTTCTCTTGTACTTCTTATTCTTCTTCTTCTTCTTCTTATTCTTCTTCTTCTTCTTCTTCTTCTAATTCTTCTTCTTCTTCTAGTACTTCTTCTTTTTCTTCTTCTACAAGTTCTTCTTCTTCATCATCATCTTTTTTCTTTTGTTATTCTCCTACTTCTACGATTGATTCTTCTTTTGCTTCTTCTTCTTCTTCTTCCTCCTCCTCCTCTACTTCCTCTTCCTCTTCTTCATCACCTTCTTCGTCTTGTTCTTCTTCTTCTTCTTTTTTCTTCTACTTCTTCTTCATCTTCTTCTTTTTCTTCTTCTTCTACTTCTTCTTCCTCTTCTACTTCATCATCTTATTATTCTTCTACTTCTTCTTCCACATCTATTTCTTCCACTTCTTCTTGTTCTACTTCTACATCATCTTCGTATTCTACTTTTTCTTCTTCCCGTTCTTTTTCTCC
>JAIUJO010002271.1:12500-45000 GCA_023846275.1 Vanilla planifolia
TCATAAAGAAAATAAACATACAGTAGATAAACACCAATTTTTCCACACGGTGTGGCACACAGCGAATACATAGAGAAACAACTTATAGAAGCACTCAGAACACTCTTACAAGGCACTCAGAACAAGAACACTTCAAACCAAAACTTACAATATTTTTCTCTAGTGCCTTCCCTATTGGGGTTGAAGGCTATTTAGAATCCTCTTCCTTAGAGGAGAAGTAAATGTCCCATCATTTAGTGCACCATTATTTCAGCAGATAGGAAAATAATGCTCCTACTTTTGTTGGTGCGCCCTTCTTTTCATATATTTGTGGAAAATCTTTATTTGTTATGTGATTGTTGCTGCTTGTAGGTCCTTGCAGGTCCCACCATGCTTTTTAGTCTGTAAGGGAAAGAGCCTCCATAGTATCGTCTCCAAGTTGTTATCATTGTTAAGATTACCATTAAAAGTGGTATTATCAAAAAATTCATCTCCAACATTTTGCCTGACTTTTCCTAATTTTAGAGATGTTAGGAAAGTTTTTAGTTTGCGTTCTCTTTGGGGTAAATCTTCTGTTTCAGTTTCCAGGTTATCTAGAAAGAAAACTATTTTTTCACAATGGACTTTTTTTGCTATATATTTGGTATTAAAATTGATCTTCTGGAAGAAATCAATGGCAGCATACCATCTAGATTTGCCTTCGTTAAACATGTTGGCTTTAAATTCTTTTGGAATAAAAGGGGCATCAGTGTTACGTGTAAGCATCCATACTTGAGCGGCTGAATGTCAATTGAGTGTAGTCTCATTCTTCCCATAGAGACCAAATATGAAAAACAAAAACCGTAGAGAATTTGTTGGCATAGGAAGTGAGACTATTTTTATAGATGTCTGAAATATAACCTGTGTAATCTTCTAGATGTGTGGTATTGACAAAGACCTTATGTACAATACCCTTTCTTAGATGTTGCTGATATTTTGGGATTTCATTAAAGCAAGAAAAAATTCTGGGTCTTTAGATTGTTGTGTAATAAAAAACTTCCTGATTTAGGAATAGCTATTTGATATGCGTTTCTTCTAGTTGTTTAAAAAACACACAGTAGTTTTTCTTCATTCAAAATATGCTGTTGATAAAGCTGTAGCATCTCTTGAACAGTTACTTCAACTTCAAGTTTCCTTGTTTCTTCTGTTTTGAAATTACACTGTTTTACCAAATTCATGAAATCTTTAATGCCGAAGTGAATCGGATCTACTGTCTAGATTTTTGAAAATATTTCTATAAGAGAATCTCTATTTTAGAGTTCATCTTCTATTGTTAATAATGTGGCTGAATGAGAAGTAGTAGATCTTGATAAAAGTAACTCAAGTTTTTTTTTTGTAACTAAGCTCCCAGGAAACTTGTTCTAGGTGAGACTATTTTTCAACCAAATATTTTTTTTTCTATTTGGGTGAGCCAATAATTTGCAGAGCACCAATCGCTAGCTTGAAGGGCCCAGAAGCAACCATTTATTTTATCATAGAAATCTGGATCTGTTTCTTTTAACACTTTATAGTACTAGTCTTTGGCAATGGTAGAGGAAAATGTTTTGCCCTTTTCAATTGTACTTATTTGACTTCATTTTCCAACGAACGTCTTTCCCCAGTAGAGCTTTGACTTTTCTCGATTTTTGTTGTGTCAGCCTGTTGGGTCAATTGAGAGTTTTCAACGTGTGTGGCCTTTGACGAACTATCAGCCTGTTGGGCCCTTTTGAGAACTTTCAGCTTATTGGGCTATTGTGTTTCTTTCTGTTTTCTTTCTTGGGCTTCAGCCTTTTTTGGAAAAATTTCAGTAAACTCTCCCAATCTCTTCATCTTTTCCACAAAGGCTTTTAGAAAGAAAAGTTCTTCTTCATTCGTGGTCTGCTAAGAAGATCAACAAGAATGTTAGTAAATCTAGGGAAATCTTTTACAAAAAAATGACTATAAATAATCCAATGAGACAATCCGTATTAAACTGTAATGAAAGTAAAGCGAAACTAAATTAGTAGGTAGTGGGGTGATTATGAATGTCTGGGATTGAGACGAAGAGATTAGCAACCTTATGTGTGACAGGAACTTGTCGTCCCATAAAGTCGGTGAGAGATGTTTTGGTTTCTAACGGTAAACAAAAATTGTTTAGGATAAAAACTTGGGTTAAAATAGCCTCAACTCTAGTATCAACTAAGGCATGAACTGTTACATCCTCAAAATCTGAAAGATGTATAGTAATTAGAAGATAAATATGTAATGAGGCATTTTTCTTTAAATCCATCATGGAGGGGGTAATAGATTTTTTATTTTTGAGAAGTCATAAAGTACGACCTTCGACTAGATCTTGTATTGGAATATGAATGCTTGGTGGAGCTTCGATAGATTCAAAAGATTCACCTTCTTCATAATGTCTGGGAAGACTTAGGGTAGAAGATGTCCTATTTATAGGGTTTCTGGTAATTATTGAAATTGTATTATTAGAGGCAATAAAATATTCAACAAGTATTTGAACCTTAGGCTTTACGGTTTTTACAAAAAGTTGAATGTCATTATCAAGTTTTAGATGTCTTATTTTTACAACTTTTGGTTGGATGGTTTTGCCAATTCCAACGTCAAAGGGTTTTACAAAATTACTAGGAGTAATGGATCTAAACATGGAAGTATCATTTAGAACCATACAGTTTTCCTATTGTATTCCTAGAATTTTAGATCTCGATAATAATTGTATGCCTTTAAGACTAATTGATAATGTACAAGTCCTCTCAACATTTTGATCATTTAGACTTATACAAAATTCAGGATGTATATTTATCTCGAATAATCTATTAGCAAGATTGGATTTAGCTCCTCCAATAATACTGCTTAAAGGATAGTTTATGATTCGTTCATCCATACAAATGATCATTATGTGTGTATTTATTCCATTTCGAAATAGAGCAGTGATTTTTTATTGGAATAGACCTATGTGTAGGTATTTCATTTTTGGGTATTTGGTTTTTAATTTCTCTATTTTCTTGTTAAGAAGACTGATGGATGTTAAATCATCTCCCTTTAATTCTATATTTTCTTATATATGCTCGAAAATATATGTGTGTTTAATTAAAAAATGAGATTTAAAAGAAAGGTCTTTATAAATCTCATTTTTTTCAACATGATGTATAGCCTCTTTTAATTTTTCTAAGACTTCATCTAAAATTTCAAATTGTTCTCCTATGCTATCATGTAGTTCTATAGTATTCACTTCTTTAGAAATGATTGTATTCATATTTATTCTGAATTCTCGGTATTTTTTAGAATTTGAAGAATTTTTGCCTACATCTATCTCAGATGAGATGATGATAAAATCCTCATATTTGTGGATTACCAATAATCCAATAGCATCGTTGGGTCTGATTAAATAATCCCAATTTTCAGACTGGTGTTTTTAATCAGAATGGTAGGTGCTTGATAAGTCATGGGTTCTCTTGACCTATGGGTAATAAAGATATTTTCTTTAGCATGATATGGGATATTATATGTTATCTCAAAGTAGCCAAAATGTATTAAAATGATTAAATCTAACGTTATCTCTGTAGTTCGATAATGTTTTAATATAAGCATTTTTCCCTTATAAATTGTATCTCTTGGTAAAGATATTCTTTCTTTTTTGGGATGTTTTAGCGATGATAATAAAGGTATAACCTTTATTTTAGTCAATGTTTTATTTATTTTAATCATATTGATTTTGAGTTTTTCAAAATCTCTTAATTGTTTTTCTAAAGATTGTTCAGGTTCAGACTCTATGGAGTCAGATTCGAACCTGTGGAGTCAGAATAAGATGTAATTTCATAGATAGAATTGTCGTAAAAAATTTCATCTATTGTTTCCAATATTGATGGAATATTCCTCTAGGTTGAGAATAATAACTTTCTTAATGTTTATGGGACATTCATTTACATAATATCCTTCTTTGTTACACTAAAAATATCTACAATGATATTTTTTCCTTTCTTTTTATTATATTTTTTAATGAATTTCTTTTTCCTAAATTTTTTATCTTCTTTAAATTTATGTTTTCATTTTCTTTTAGTGATTTTATATTTTTGTCTTCTTTTATTTTTAGAGGAAGGTTTTGAATAATGTTGCCAATCGTAGGCTGGAGGACATCCATAAATATAATTAAAGTCTTCTAAAACTTTGGAGCAAATATTGTAGCCCATTCTAAAAGATTTTAAATTTTTACTCATTTCTTTTTGGGCAAAGGTTTTTTCACTGGTTTTTTTTCATAGCTTCAGCACAAGCTCTTCTAAGCATGCTAGTGCTATAAGGTCTCATAGTTCCTTATTAGGATATTAATTCGTGATATTTTGCAGAGATTATGTTGTTTGTAGGGAATGGCATTTTAGAAAAAAAAACCTTGTATCCAAAATTCTTATTAAAGAGTTTTGTCTAGATGGTAAATATAACCTATATATATGAATACAAATTCATCTAACATACATATATCACATAATTTCATTTTATAAAGTTTTTCTTCATAATTTTCGTTTTCATTCCATTTTGATCCAGTAAAATCGGCAACTAAAAGTGAAATTAACATTTATATTGTTGTTTGTTTAGCAGGTTGTAAACTATTTTGACATTCAGATGTATTATTTTTTTCAAAATTAGTTAACCAAGCTAAAGCATTTTCTTTTCAATAGAAAGTAGCAAACTATATATATTCTGCTATAGTCATGGTGGGAGGAAGCATAAATATATTTCCTTTTATTTTTTTGTCCATTCAACATAATAATCTTTTATTCTTTTATATGAAAGATGATCAATATTTAGAGTTAATCTCCATGTAAAGGAGTCTCCTTTTCTTCAAGGTGTTCATTTTTATTTTTATGGTATGTACACAAATTAGAGTATTTACCATGATTTAGCATGGTAGAATAAGAACGAGTCGTATGGATTTGTTCCAAATTATCTCCTTGCGATTCTCCCATATGGATTTCAGGAGTAGGAATATGTGGAGGTGGAGGTGGAGATGGTTGTGGAGATTATGGAACATATCTTGGTGGACCAGGAAGATAAAGTGTACTACTTTCTTCTCTTTTATGTTGATTTTATAATCTATTTGTGATCTATAAAAATCTATTAATTATTTATTTCATTCATAATATTTATAAATATTTTCACTAGAAGTTTCTCCAGTTAGTTCTTATTTTTGAAGTTCTAGGAACTTCAAGTAAACTGATTTATCTAATTTTTGTAAATCCATAATATAATCTATTGATTATAATTTAACCATTTAATGGAGTTAATTTTCTTCCATTATAATGGAATGTTGAGGTTGTAGTAATAGGCTGTTTATTATTTTCAAGTTTTTGAATTTTATCTTTGGTTTCTTTTAACTGATCTATGATAAAATTCAAAATTCCTAGTATGACAGGGTCTTGTCCTACAGTGTTAGGTAAACGGATTATATGTTCAAAATCCTGGGTATTAGAAATTTGGCAGTGATAAGTGTCATTTGGAACTATGATTTCTTTCATCCTTTTTGAGTTCTTTATGTCTTAATAATCTTTTAGTTTGTACAATGGGTTAGGATTTTTTGTATTACTTTTGGCTATTGTTTTGCATTTTCTTTACACTTTGAGGTAGGAAAGGAAATAAAGTTGTGCACTTTTTGTATGAAGCAATCTATTAGAGATGGTGGTTAAAGAAGAATCCAAAACTTCCCCAAGAAAACCACGAGAAACCCAAGGGGTCTTTAGAAGGATAGATGCAGTTGTACAAACAAGAGTACAAATAGAAAATACAAAAAAAAAATAGAAAGAAGTAACGGTATTAAAATTGGTCTTCTGGAAGAAATCAATGGCAATATACCATCTAGATTCATCTTCGTTCTGATTAAAAATACCAGTCTGGAAAATTGGGATTATTTAATCGGACAACTTCTACTTCTTCTTCTTCTTTGTCTTCGTCTTCTCCTTCTTCTTCTTCTTCCTCTTCTTCTTCTTCGACTTCTTCATCTTCTTCTTCCTCTTCTTCATCTTCTTCTAATTCTTCTTCTTCTTCTTCTTTTCCTTCTTCTTCTTCTTCTACTACTTCAAATTCATCTTCTTCTTCATCTTATTCATCATCATCATCATCTTCTTCTTCTTCTTCTTCATCTTCTGCTTCTTCTTCATCATCTTCTTCTTCTTTTTCTTCTTCTTCTTCATCAACTTCTCTTTCTTCTTCTTCATTTTTTCTTCTTCTACTTCTTCTTCTTCTTCTCCTTTTTCATCTTCTTTTTCTCCTTCTTCATCATCATCATCTTCTTCTTCTAGTTCTTCTTCTCCTCCTCCTCCTTCTTCTTCTTCTTCCTCTTCATCTTCCTCTTCTACTACCTCTTATTCTTCATCACTAATTTCTTCTTCTTCATCGTCATCATCATCTTCTTCTTCTACTACTACTTCTTCTTCTACTTCTTCTTCTTCTTCTTCTCCTAATTTTTCTCCTTCTCCTTCAAAATTTCTTCTTCTTTTTCTTCTTCTTCTTCTAGTACTTTTTCTTCTTCTTCCTCTTCTTCTTCTTCTTTTTCTTCTCCTCACACTTCCACTTCTTCTTCTTCTTTTTCTTCTACTACAACTTATTCTTCATCATCGTCTTCTTTGTTTTCTTGTTCTTCTTTATCTACTTCAGTATCTTCTTCCACTTCCACTTCACCATCTTCTTTATCATCAACTTCTTCTTTTCCTTATTCTTCATCTTCTTCTTCTTCTTCTGCTCCTCCTCCCCTTCCTCCTCTTTAACCTCGTCCTCCTCCTCCTCCTCCACCCTCCTCCTCCTCCTCCTTCTCCTCTTCCTCCTATTATTACTACTCCTTCTCCTCCACCTCCTCTAACTCCTCCTCGTCCTCCTCCTCCTCTTCTTCCTCCTCCACTTCCTCCTCCTCCTCCTCCTCCACCTACTCCTCCTCCTCCGACTGCTGCTGCTGCTCCTCCTCCTCCTTTTGTTGTTGCTGCTCCTTCTACTACTTCTTCTTTGTCTTCTTCTTCTTCATCATCATCTTGTTCTTCTTCTACTTCTTCTTTTTCTTCTCCTTCTCCTCCTCCTCTACCCCCCTCCTCTACCTCCTCCACTTGCTTCTTCTCCTTCTCATTCTCCTTCTCCTTCCCCTTCTCCTTCTCCTTCTCCTTCTCGTTCTCCTTCTCCCTTCTCCTCCTCCTCCTCCTCCTCTTTCTCCTTCTCCTCCTCCTTCTCCTTCTCTTTCTCCTTCTCCTGCTCCTCCTTCTCCTCTTTCTCCTTTCCTAGCTCCTCCTCCTCTTCCTCCTCCTCCACCTCTTCCTCCTCCTCCCCGTCCTACTCCTAGTCTACCTCCTCCTCCACCTCGTCCTCATCGTCGTCTTCCTCCTCCTCCTCCTCCTCGTCCTCCTCCTCGTCATCCTAGTTCTCCACTTTTGCTTCCTTCTCCTCCACCTCCTACTCCTCCACCTCCTCCTCTGCCTCATCCTCCTTAAAATCCTCCTCCTCTTACACTAACTCCTCCTCCTCCCCCCCTCATCCTCCTCCCCCTCCTCCTCCTCCTCCTACCCCTCCTCTTCCTCCTCTTACTCCTCCTCCTCCTCCTCATCATCATCATCATCATTATGCTCCTACTCCTCCTCCTCATCCTCCTGCACTTCATCCTCCTCCCTATCCTCTTCCTTCTACTCTTGTTTCTTCTTCTTATTCTACTTCTTCTTCATCATCAACTTCTTCTTTTACTTCTTCTTCTTCTTCTCCTTCTCCAACTCATTCTCCTTTTCTCCTTCTCCTTCTCTTTCTCCTTCTCATTCTCCTTCTCCTTCTCCTTCTGCTTCCACTTTTCCTTTTCCTTCTCCTTCTCCTTGTCCTTCTCTTTCCCCTTCCCCTTCTCCTTCTCCTTCTCCTCCTCCTCCTTTTACACCTCCTTCTCTTTCTCCTTCTTCTCCTCTTTCTGTTTCTCCTTCTCCTCCTTCTCTTTCTCCTCCTTCTCCTCCTCCTTCTCCTCCTCCTCCTCCTCCTCCTCCTCCTCCTCCTTCTCCTACACCTCCTCCTTCCCTTCCTCTCCTCCTGTTGCTCCTCCTCCTCCTCCTCCTCATCCTCCTCGACATTATACTCCTACTCCTCCTAATCTTCCTTAACCACCTACACTTCATCCTCCTCCCCCTCCTCCTCCTTCTACTCTTGTTTCTGCTTCTTATTCTACATCTTCATCATCATCTTCTTCTTCTACTTCTTCTTCTTCTCCTTCTCCTTCTCCTTCTCGTTTTTCTCCTTCTCCTTCTCTTTCTCCTTCTCATTCTCCTTCTCCTTCTCCTTCTCCTTTTCCTTCTCCTTCTCCTTCTCCTTCTCTTTCTCTTTCTCCTTCTCCTTCTCCTCTTCCTCCTCCACCTCCTCCTTCTACACCTCCTTCTCTTTCTCTTTCTTCTCCTCCTTCTCATTCTCCTCCTCCTCTTTCTCCTCCTTCTCCTCCTCCTTCTCCTCCTCTTCCTCCTCCTCATCCCCCTCCTCTTAAACCTCCTCCTCCTAAACCTCCTCCTCCTCCTCCTACTCTTACTCCTTCTCCTCTCCCCCTCCTCCTAGTCGTCTTGCTCATCGTCCTCCTCCTACTCGTCGTCCTCCTCCTCCAGACCTCCTCCTCGTCCTCCTACTCCTCCTCCTCCACCTCCTCGTTCTCGTCCTTCTCCCCCTCGTTCTCCTTGTCCTCCTCTGCCTCCCCATCCTCCTACTCCTCCTCTCCTCCTCCTCCTTCTTGTCCTCCTATTACTCCTCCTCCTCCTCCTCTTCCTCCTACTATTCCTCCTCCTCCTCCTCCTCTTCTTCTTCCTCTTCTTCTTCCTTTTCTCGTTCATCTTCTTCTTCTTCTTCTTCTACTACTTCTTTTTCTTCTTCTTCAACCTCTTCTTGTTCTTCTTCTTCTTCTCCTTCTTCTTCTTCTTCTTCTTTGCCTTCTTCTTCTTCTTTTTCTTCTTCTTCGCCTTCTTCTTCTTCCTTTTCTTCTTCTTCTTCTTCTTCTTCTTCTTATTCTTCTTCTTCTTCTTCTTCTTCTTCTTCTTCCTCTTCCTCTTCTTCCTCTTCTTCTCCATTTAGCTTTTCTCTTTCTTCTTCTCCTTCTTCTTCTTCTACTCCTCCTTCTCCTTCTCCTTCTCCTCTCCTTCTCCTTCTCCTTCTCCTTCTCTATTTCCTCCTCCTTCCCTTTCCTCTTCCCATTCTCCTTCTCCTTCTCCTTCTCCTTCTCCTTCTCCTTCTCCTTCTCCTTCTCCATCTTCTTCTCCTTCTCCTTTGTCATCTCCTTCTCCTTCTCCTTCACCTTTTCCTTCTCCTTCTCCTTCTCTTCTCCTTTGCTTTGTCTTTATCCTTCTCCATCTCCTTCTCCTTCTGTTTGTTTGTCTTCTCCTTCTCCTTCTCCTTCAACTTCTTCTTCTCCTTCTTCTTCTTCTCTATCTTATTCTCCTTCTACTTCTCCTTCTTCATCTTCTCCTTCTCCTTCTCCTTCATCTTCTCCTCCTCCTCCTTGTCCTCCTCCCCCTTCTACTTCTCCTTCTTCTTCTTCTTCTTCACTTGCTTATCACAACTACTTGGTGAATTGTTGAACTAAGAGGTTTCCATTCTTGTTTGAGATTGTGCTAGGAATTCTGCTTTGTCAGCCTATCGATTTTTTTCCTTTACTTATTGATTCACACCCAAGCAAAGAAAGCAAAATTGATTGATAGATAGATCTTTTTTTTACTACACATACGACATAATTTATGACATCATTACCTTGATGAAGATGTGAGGCACAAGATTGATATCTGTATTGAGAAGTACATGACACGGGCTAATTCACATCGATGTTTTTTAGAGTCTGATGTTGTTTATCTAAAAATAGGTAATAACCCCTTTATAGTAAGGTAGGTAGCACTGGCATTTTGGAAATTGAATGGAATGGCATCACTTTTTTATTTTCTAATGAGAAGCAGTATGTACAAAATTGAGTTCTAAAAGACCTATGCCTTTAGACTTCTAGATCCATTTCGTTGACAAGCCCTTTATGAAAGACAGATTGCCATATTATCGAGTCTTTCTTGTATTATGATTATGATATATGAGAGTAGCAGATAGGTAGGCAGCTCATCAAAGGTCTTTCCCAATCATTATGGGTGCTTCAACTGATGATTCTCCCCTCCTCTTTCTTTGACTTTGAGTCGAAGCAGAAAGGAAAAGAGCTGTTTTTGGTTCCTCTTGTGAAAACTCAAACAAAGTTCAATATATTAACAGAAGCTTCAGAGGCCATACAATGAAAGATTCCTTAAAATAACTCATCAAAGTATCCCCATCTTTAGCCTCCCTTTCATTTTAAATTCTCAGGTCGGGGGTTGTGTTTTGGGGCTAACTAAACTTTGAATTAGAAGGGGCCATGTACTCAACCTAAAATTTGAGCTTTCTTGAACTTAGGGCCTGAGAATTTCTGTTGAAAGTTAAGGAAAGTCATCCATTTAGCCCCTAGCCCTCATCTACCCTCAGAGTGTCCTTCCCTCCCTAAGGACCTTTAGGGGAACTCTGAGGCCAGGAGCCTCCCTCTAGGGAAAGTCCTCTGGGGATTGATGGAATACCTAGACCCATATAGGCACAATAGTTGGTATTAGTTGATTCCTACACTTGCATGATTGATTTCTTCCTTCGGGGTCTATACATTCGATTGATGGCTGGTAGCTCATATTCTATTTTTTGATTTGTCTTTGCCTCCTTCCCCTTCGAAATGAAACTTGTATAGCTATCAAAACTGAAACCAAGCCTTATCGGGTGTCCCCATAAACTGGAAACTTTCTTGTCAACTATGGTGACTATTCACTATGTTGAGGTGGTTGCCTATGGTGTTTGGTTCTATTGTGCTGCGCACTAGCTAATAAAATAGAATAAATATCAATACAATTCTAAAGACAATCGAATTGTTAGAATCTTGAACAACCACAAAAAAGGTGTTGTACGTCCAGGTATGGTAATCATGTCAAGCTGACTCATCCATCCGTGAGAGCCATCCCCCCATGGTTTCCATCTATCACTTTAACCATTATGGGCTTACTAGATAGTGATCAAAGACTATTTCAGTTCCAATCCTACACTAAGGATCCAAAAGTTTTTTAAAGCAAGATTTGACCCAAAAGTTTCATTTACATGGAGTACCAAAGACCATCATTTCAGATCGTGATGTGAAGCTCATGAACTATTTGTTTTAGACTCTTTTTTTGATATGTATATGAAAGAAAAACTAAGCTTCACTTTTCTTGTGATTATCATCATCAGACTAATGGTCAAACTGAGGAGCCCCCCTTTATGGAACTTCTTTTGAGCCTTGGAAATCTTTGACAATGTTGAGTCGATGATCATGTAATGACTTGGGATCAGATTGGACCTATGGCTGGGTTTGCTTGCTTATAACTGTTGCTCAATCAATTGATGAATTGGGAGGTCTCCATTTAAGTTCAAGATTATGCTAAGAATTCAACCACATTATCCTATAAATTTTGTTTCATTGCCCAATGATTCACTCCCAAGCAAAGAAAAGAAAAATCGATTGATAGAAAGATCTTTTTCTTGACCTTCCATATGACATAACATATGACATCATTACATTCATGAAGAAGTGAGGTTCAAGATTGCTATTAACAATGAGAACTACAAGGCACGGGCTGATTCACATATGTGATTTTTGGAGTTTGATGTTGTTTATCTCAAAATAGGTAATAGACCTTTTCTAGTCAGGTAGGTAGCACTAACATTTTGGAAACCAAATGGAATGGCATCACTTTCAATTTTCTATTAAGAAGTAGGACGTACAAAATGGAGTTCTAAAGGACATGTGCTATTGGTCATTTAGATTCAGTTTGCAGACAAGCCCTCTATGAAAGATAGATTTTCATATCAGTGGGTCTTACTTCTAATGATTTTTAGTATCGACAGAGGAAATTTGTCCTTAACGAATGCATTCTTAAGGTCTCTGAAGTTAATGTAGACCCAAATCTACTTGTTCTTCTTGATTACTGAGGCAATGTTTGCCAATTAATTGGGATCTTTCTTTTCTCTTAGGAGACTTGGGGAACTAGAGAAGTTTGAGAATGGGCTCGGCCACCATTCTAGATCAGACAGTGGAAAAATCGTAATAGAAAGTCCTCTAAGGAACTTCTAGATTTATGCTTGTCACAGATATGCCAAATGGGAATTAGGAAAGCATACAATTGATATACAAAATCCTAGGTGAACTAATTCACAACATGCTAACTCAAACAAAACATTCCTAGTGCTTTGAATTGTGACGACCTGTTACCCCTTTTCGAGCTCAACTGACCCCTTCTTGATTCAATTTTTTCTTTATTTTCATTTTCATTTTATGACTCAATGGAACTTTTATCCCCAGTTTCTTCTTGGTCAATTCCTGGAAGGCTCTTATTTCTTAATGTCATGAATGATTGTACAATCCAAGTTTGCCACGACTATGAGATGCTAGTGTTCCCTTCTTTGGGTCGCTAATCTCGGGTTCAAGAATGAAAATTGGTTCAAACAAGGTAGTCCAAAATTAGCAAATGCGAGTTTTCAAATGATGCTTTTTCCATTTTTGAACATCACGGAGAGAGAAGAGGGTAGATGCTTTTCCCCAAACCATTGACCCTTGTTCGGGAGCGAGAAGGTTATTCATTCAAATTCAATGGAGCTTTATTTGTTTAATCTAATCAGGGGGTGGTGTGAGAAATAAGTCACTGCTTGACGAAACAGTGGTTTAAAACAGTGTGACCCGATAATGGTAATAGTGAGAAAAGAGAGTGCGAACAGCTCAAATGCACGTATTCGGAGCTACACGGATGCCATAGCCATAGAAGCTAGATCAACATCATGACAATGGCACTCTTTCCACTTTGAGGCTAGCCACAATTAGTTTAATGATTGGGTGCATATGGTGGTACACTGAGAGCACCCTAAAAGTCAACTAACAAAGAAAGAAAAAAGGGTGTTGTCATCTTTTTCCTGCTTTTTCCTTCGATTATGAAGGGATTTGAGGTTGATTTTCTTTTTTTTTCCTAACTGGCCACCCAGCTTAGGTGGACTTCTCAGCTTAGTTGTTTGCTGTAAACCCTAATTCTAAAAGCCACAAAGAACCTCTCTTTCTCCAAGCCCTTACTCCTCTCACTCCCCCTCGATAATAGCTCACAACTTATAGGTGTGTGAAGGTGTGGATCACTGGCTCTCTCTATTGAAAAAGCCATAGTAGGAAGGCAAAAGATCCCTAGAGGGGCCCCTCACATCTTTTGCTAATTGAAGGAAGAAGTACGTCTTCGTAGTAGGTCTGCTGCACAAACTGGAGGGCTCAATCGATGTACCCAATGAGATGCATCTACTTCTTAAATTATCAAAGGAAGACCAGGAGAAGTGGAATATGTATTTCTATATGACAAAATCCAATAGAGCTCTAAATTACTTGTGTTCTCTCCTTAGACTACCACTAATATGGCTTCGTGGAGAGTAAAGCAGACTTGTCAATTAATATTCTCTAGTTCCCCATAGGGGGCCCTGAGTGGAGTCTCTTTCTAACATGGTATGGAGACAAGGCGATGCCCTTATCCAAGGCACTCCACAACAATGCCCGAATGTAGTGGAAAGAGAAGTGTGAGAAGTATTTATCAGACTTGAAAGAGTACCTAAAAACTCTACCAGTGATAAGTAGCCCAAGGGAGGGAGAGCCACTATACCCTTACCTTGCAACGACTGAAACTGCCGTAAGCTCTGTGTTGGTTCAGGAAGAAGACGAAAAGTAGAAGCCCTAGTACTACACCAACCACGTGTTGAAGAATGTCGAGACTAGAAATTCTCCACCAGATGAATTAGCTCAGGCACTAATAATGGCAGCTCGATGCTTGTGACCACATTGTTAAGCACATGAGATTAATGTGGTCACAGACAAGCCCCTTCGTAGAATATTGCATTTGTTAGAGGTATTAGGCAGTTTAAAGTTCCCTTCCAGAGGCGCCTTTAGGGGAACTATAGATTCTATCTTTGTTCCCCAAAGGGGGGAACAATCTGGGGAACTTCTTTGTGGAACAACATAAAAATGTATTAGTAGCATATATGCCATGGGAAGGTGACAATTTGGAATACGCAGTATTAATTAGTGAATGTCGATCTATGAAGATATTTAGACTTCTTATCACATATGGAAATCTTTGATGAAATTCAGATTCGTGTAACAAGCCAAGATCTAGAAAGGAAAGAATCACTAAAGAGATCCCACTTTAAGAGGCTCATTTACTCCGATGTTGGGAAAGAAATGGAATTGTGATGCTGGGATCTTCGCCATTCTATGAGCATTTCATTCTTTTGCCCACGTTTAAACTCACTGAATCAGCATATACGTCACTCTTTTAGATTGGATTTGAACTACTCCGAATCCAAAGATAAACTCAGATTTTGCCCTGGAGGACTCTTGCTTCTTTCTTGCTCTTTATGGAATCTAGTGGAAATCTAATCTTGATCGATCAATTTATTCTTCTCTATGCCAACCTACTACAAGCTTTAACATGCCCTACCATTTTCACAAGGGAAAGTGAAGCACAAAAAGACGAGTGAACAGCTTACAATGTCACCCTCAGGTTTGGGTATTCCCCACTTGGACAGCTACTTGTATAGCTAACTGACAGGCCGATGATGATAGATAAAGACGAAGGTAAGGCCTTCAACCAACAAAGAGAAATCGGGAACTGAGCCGACCTAGTTACCTAATCAAAGAAGTCAACCAAAAGCAGTGAAGCTCGTTTCCAATTCAATTGAAAGCCATGGTGCTGATACCTAAAGTAGTGAACCAAATACCCACTACAAGCTAAGCAGCCCGAAAGAAGTGTCAAGAACAAGAATTATGGAAGCTAGCATATTGGAAGATCAATCGACCAAATGAACCATGAGCGGCTACAATCTTATAGATTTCTTCCTCTTGACCGAATCTGTCATCTTCATAGTGGATTCATTTTCTGTGGTTTCCCTACCCATATCCATCCAGTTACTGACCACTTGTCAGCTACTTCATCTGTACCCCGTATAGTGCCAAAACAATCCATCTCTATTCAAACTGACAGAGAAGCCACAACTATGGTTGATAAGAGTTTGAGGGTAGCTGAAAAGATTATAGTAGAGACAACTATTGTGCCTCTTAGATAAGGCATTTTTAAGATAGTCCTCATGCCAGTTGTAGTAGGTGTCACAAATACCATGGCTGTAGCTATAGAAAAGACTACTAGCTCTGCCTTGGCGATATGTTCATAGGATACAAAAAACTCTAGGTACTTCGACTCCTGCAGAGGTTGGTATAAGGTGTGCCTCTCTGAATGCTTTTGAAACAAAAGGAGAAGCATCCATTTTGGGTACCAGAGGTGGTCAAATGGCTGTTGGTACTATGAAAAAGATAGTAGAGGGGGTTGCAGTAGATGTTGAAATACCCCTTCACAAGTCTAAATGTCACAACTTTGATATTAATGTGAGACCATCATATCTAGATCAAAGCTCACATACTCTCGAATTGATTGTCCTCCAAAATCCAACTTGTTTTGAGGAGGAGACATTAACTTAGTGTTGCCAAGTCAAGTGTTCCAACTTCCCCTAGATCTCCCTCGAAAGATATGCGTGACGACAAGATGGTGAAGAACTTGCTAGCTAATCTAGGGCAAGTCAATTTGCTATCTCTCTTTAATCTTTTTTTTACTCTTTTTCATCTCAATTACTTTTTCATCTTATCTTGACAGGGTACTAGAGAAGTGTTTCTTCTAAGCAAAAGACCATAAAAATAAGGAAATTTGCTAATATAAAAGTTCCCCAGAGTGGGCCCTCTCTTTTGATTTCACGAAATAGCCCTCTGGCCTTGACTCTGGGGCACCTATAGGATTTTTGGGCAAAGAAGCATGATTGAATGCCCCAAGAGCTTAAAGGACTTCCTACAAGGGGATGTACCTTGGGGAATTCTTATTGATTTTCGATGGATAATAATAACAAACATTTCTTGCTTTCGCTCCTTTTCTCTTAATTAATCGTGAGGATTCTGGACATGAGAACACAAGTGTCAGAATCCAACAAAACGTCTGAGGATGAAAGACAAAATGCTCCATAGGGAACTCGTTTCATGTCAGCATCTTTGTGCCAATTAGATGTCGGCCATGAAATCCATCTGTATACTGAGCAGATCACGGGCATTAACATCTCGATCAAACAAAATGAACTATGTGTGATTCTCTCGTGAATTGCCTTCTGCTAGGTATGGCATTCTAGACCCATGAGCATTAGAGGACGTTGTTCATTTTGAACCTGGTCTTGAGTAGCGTTTCCAACCTAACCAGTTACCTTTGTGTTTGTGGAAAAGTGCTTATAGGTTTGCCATTCTAATGGAATCTAAGAAAGAAAATAAGAATATAAATAGTCAATTATAGAATCAATATTATAATAGAATAAATTCTCAATTATATCTACTTGATTCTATAATTAGCTAGATTGTCTAAAGCATGAATAGAATAACCTTTGTTCTGAATGCCTTGCAAGTGAGTCAAAAGAATCCCCATAGTGTCTAGTTCCCTAGCCAAACTTCTCTAGTGCCCTAACCCCCGATCTCTTTATAGTACCCCATAGGAGCCAAAGATGGGGATTCTTTGCCAATTTCTAATGAGAAGCTGGAAAATTGAAAAAGAAGATGAAGGACAGTCTATCAGACTTCATGAAATGAACTTATAGGCTAGTATGCATGGAATTCCTCTATGTAATGGATGTGCCTAGATTGTGTATCAATTTCAAGTTAGAACTAAATGAATAGAAATAACTTCTGAATGCCTTGGACTTGTCTATTTAAGGAAGAAACCCCATAGTAGGCAACTTAAGGTGCCTGAGTCTATAGGATCAAAATGCTTATATCCTTTCATATCCACTTGAGAAGCCAGTTCAGAAATCTTCTTGTCCTTTCCTTTTTAGAGTAGAGAGCAGTAAATCAACCAGTAGTTGTACCATTTTTTGTATTGTAGAGTAGTCACAGTTTGGACACTGGACACGACTTCTGCTTTGTGAGCTCTAGCATGTGTAATAGGCCATGGGGAGCAAAGAGTTGAACAAACTTTAAGACCTTTTATGTACACTATGAAGCAACTGAACCTATGGAGTGAGACCAATCTTCTCGGATTGGATACAAAATGAAGCAGCTCCTAAGCACTACCCAGTGGAGTAGTTTCTGTGCCCTTTCTTGTGCTGTAGGAAGGGCTGTTGCACTACCCGGGGTCGAGGCACTAGAGAAGTCTTGTCCGACCCCCTTTGGGCAACTTCTCAAAGTCAAAAAAGGGGGAGGACTCATCAAATTAGTCAATGTATGATTTTTGCATCTATCATATATTCTCAATAGAAATTGGCATCTCTGCATGCTTCTCATCATGTGGTGTGAAGCACTTTTACCTGTTGGGAAGCTCGGTGCACTCCTATATCTATATCTGAGATCGTGTGACTTCTTCCAGTCTTCTAGGTGGATTCTCGACTATCCTTTGAGGATTTGTTGGATCTCAAACTATTGATTATGAATGGTTATGTAAGCGAAAAGGTCTCTTTTTCCTCTCTATGGATGGGCACTCGTACCTTGTCTGATTCTTTAAAAATGACCACGAGAAGGAACTAGACGACTACTCAACCATTACTTTGAATTTCTTTCTTTAGTTTCTTTTACATAATAAATATATAAAAAAGAACCTAAAGAAGGTTTTTTAGTCCAGATAGATTATACAGGTTTTGGTGTCATGAATATGGGCAATAACTATGCCCATCTAGGCCTCTAACCACACCAATCTTATCAGCAAAAAGCCTACCTTTGTTGCTGTCCCTAAAAAGAAGTGATTCTTGTCATCTTTCCTTTTTTTTGAAACACAAGCCTAGGGGAGCCATGAAAGGAAACAAGGAAGACTAGTACAAAAAAAGGAAAGTCTGCATGTAATGATTTCAACCATGGGTAAACGTGTGATTCAATGACGTATGGTGAAACCCAGATTATGGAAGTCTTCGATTTGATCTCTTCGAGACCGATGAGTTGAGCTTCGTAATTATAGAGACCTTTGAAGGCATCAGTCCAAACTAATTTTTCTAAGAAGAAGACAAAACCCTAAGAAATGATGGGAAACTACAGAGGGGGCCCGTGTTAATGGTGTGGAAAAATGACATCATGCACTGGGCCAATAATTTCAGCGATGTCCTATATTTTGATTTTGTTCATGTGTGGAAACCCCAGGATTAGAAGTAGTCGTATTGCTTCTAATAATCTAAGAAATACGTCAAAATTTTATTTTGATCTATAAAGTACTGAATACAAAATCAATATACAATAGCAAGTTGATCGTTTCATTCAATTCCATCAGATGAAAGAGAAATGTTAGTTAGCATTCATTTGAATTGGTAATACCCAATCAAATCCAATTCGATCCTTTACTTGTCGAATTCCAAATTGACTCATTCAACAAGCTTTTCACTTTTTAGAATGACCATCCAGAAGAATATTTTATATATTATGAATTGACTATATTTTACTATGACTTTCATATTGAATATTATTGGAATTGGAAATCTTTTTTTGCAAAGGTTTGATTCATGTCTTAGTGATATCAAGTAGACCATGTCGTTGTGAGAATTCTGAATCCATGAGTTTGACGGAGGGACTTATGTCACCATAAACAGAGACTAATGCAACCGTTGGATTGAAAGCTAGTGATTACAAATTGACTTATGATACTACTGACTATGAAACTAAAGATATTGATATCTAGGAAGCATTCCAAGTCACTCCTCAATTGGGAGTTCTATCTAAAGAAGCAGGGGTTGCCGTAGCTATCGAGTCTTCTACTAGTTCATGGACAACTATGTGGACTGATGGACTGACCAGTCTTTATCTTGACAAAGGGTGCTGCTACCACATCGAGCCCATTGTTGGGGAGGAAAATCAGTATATTGCTTATGTTGGTTATCCTTTATACCTTCTTGAAGAAGGCTCTATTACTAACAAGTTGATTTCCATTTATGGGCAATCTATTTGGGTTGAAAGCCCTATGAGATTTACTTCTGGAAGATCTGCGTATTCCAACTTCTTCCTCCAAATCTTTCAAAGGTTTGCCACATGGCATCCAGGTGGAAAGAGAGAAATTGAACAAATATGGTCATCCCCTGTTAGGATGTACTATGAAACCCAAATTAGGATTATCTACAAAAAACTATGGTAGAGCAGTTTATGGATGTCTATGGGGTGGACTTGATATGACTAAGGATGATGAAGATGTGAACACACAACCATTTATGCGTTGGAGAGATTGTTTCATATTTTGTAAGCCATTTCTAAAGCACAAGCCGAGACAGGTGAAGTCAAAGGACTTTACTTGAATGCAACTATGGGTACTATTGTAGAAATGATCAAAAGAGTGGTATTTGTTAGAGAATTGAGACTTCCTATCATCATGCATGACTATTTCACTAGGGGCCACAAATACTAGCTTGGCTCATTACTGTAGTGACAATGGTCTACTTCTATACATAATACATCATGTAATGCATGCAGTTCTTGATAGATAGAAAAATCATGGAATGCATTTTTTTTGTATTAGGTAAAGCATTATGTATGTTTGGGGAAGATCATATTCACATTGGTACAATAGTAGGTAACCTAGAGGGCAAGGGTGAGATCACTTTGGGATTTGTTGATTTTCACTCAAGGCAAGGTCTCTATGCCAAGTGTTCTCCCATGGCTTCAAAGGATATTCATGTTTGGCATATTCCTACCTTAACTAAAATCTTGGGGGATGATTCCTTACTGCAGTTTGGTAGAGGAACTTTAGGGCACCCTTGGGGAACTTTGAGACACTGGGGAAAATCCTCTGGGGAAGTTCATATATAGATAGTTTTCTCATCAATAGTCAATAGTCAATAGTCAAAGTAAATGCAATTCCAACCAATTTAAACTACTTGGATTCTTAAGTGAATTGCTAAGCTATATGTGGATGAGATTGTGATAGTGGGGTACCGATCAACATAGTATCTATGACAAATATGCCAGGTTGACTTTGTGGTTTTGGAGTGGATTTCCACAGGCCATGGGAACTACGTTGGTACTACCTTCCACAATCAAATAGATGGACAATCTGAGTGAGTTAGATAGACATTAGAGGATATGCTAATATATTTTTTCATGGTTTCCCAGGTAGTTTGCTTACTTACCACTTGCAGAGTTTTCCTACAAGAATAGCTTGAAGTCCAATCTATCGATATGGCTCCCTTTCACCTCGCATGAATGACATCCATCCCTAGGATGAACTTGAGAAAGTCTTTTCAAAATCTCCTCCACTCAGGGTTTCCATACAAGAAAGTAAGGAGTCTAGTGAGAGAGGTGACAACTCCCTATTGAAAGCTATGATTCCAAATTCTTTTGGAAAAGACTTTTGATTCTAGTCCCCATATAGAGAATCTTGAATTCTTCCTACAATCCTACTATTGATGAAAATGAAAACTTTCTATAGAATGAGATATACAAGAGGAAAATCTACTCGAAGTCAGGAAGAATGCCTCTATAGAAATCAAGTGATTTTGTTTCAAGATAGCTTCAAGATTCTGATTCTCAATTGAAAAAAACTACCCTTCTTTAACAAATGTTACTCTACTAAATCTGTACTATAGAAGTGAAGTGAGATTGCTGAATAAACTATCTATTCTCAATAAAGAATCATTAATGGTTGGGAATGAACTTGGGTGGCTTAATCAAGGAGAGACATGTTCCCCAATGCCAGAAGTTGCCATCACAAATAGAGATTTTGCAACTACACAAATGCTAGCCCAGGCATGTGTTAGTGTTGGAAGAGCACTCCATGAGCGCATAGAGGCAAGAACCCTATATAAGAATCCAAACAAAAATGTGTTTTAAAATTGTCCATGCTATCTCCATTTTAAGAGCATTTGCATGAACTCCCCACCCTCAAAACTATAAGAAAGACACATCCTTGACCTTGTGACTGATAATCATCAAACGACACAGACTATAAAGTGGGATCAGAAGCAAGGGGTCTGATATCAAAGACAATAGATCTAGTGGAAGGACTTTCTTTTCTCAGGTAGCAAATTGATAAAAAATTATTTCAAGCTAAATTCGAAACAAAATAGGCATAGTAGATAGAAGAAAAGAGGTCTGGTCTTGAGAATTGGATTATTGTGACTATTTCATCAATGAAATGGATTTTTAGTCTCCTTACCTTATATATACCTTTTCTTCCAACTACCTCGCCTTATCAAGGAGTGACTTGGGAGGTGACCTAGAACTCACTCCCTTGATGCAAGTTTTCAAGGAGGAGAGGACTTTATAAGAATGGTCAAAGGATGTGGTTTTATTAGAGCATTCTCCTATCAGTCAGCATCTTTTCTGTTTCGATGAGTTCCATACATGTGAAAGGTGAGAAATGTTGTCTCTCTGGAGTCATGTGACAGTCTTTCATACATTGTGCCCTTCATACGACAAATTTTAGGTTGACTCATTTAGACCTTTGAGACCTAGAGTACTATTGAACTACATAGGCTAGGTGTTGCCTAGTTGTAATGACCTAAACTGGCCCCCCAAAACTTGATGACTTGGTCAGTCTATTGAGGGGAGAGTATTTGCTGATTACATAATAGCTAGAGTATATGCATCTATTTTTAGTGATTAAAATGTCACTATACCAAATTAGAAGTCCTTGATATCTTCAAGTGGATGTGTAGAATTTGATAAAAGGTTTCGAGTCAAGAGGCTATCAAGGGATTTCTCCCTAGTAAGTATTTGTAGACTTTATACTTCTCATCATCCAATGGGTTTATTTGGTATTCAAATGGCCCACAGTCATTTTATTTTGAAGACTTTGCTGAGAATTTGTGGTTTGTGGTATAAATCAATTTGTTACTTTTGCTTTAACACTTCTCAATCTAAAAGATTGAAGAGGTGTTTAGGCATGTATCAGATGACCAAACTCCCAATTGAATTATGGTTGGGACGAGGTCTTCCACTTAACCCATAACTTCGGGCTCTCATCATTGAGTACCTCAATAAGGAATTCTATCCAAAATAATGAAATTGAATTCCAAAGGATGCTTTTGAGAATCCAAAAATGTTGGATTTCTTGGAATAGTCATCATTGAGAGTGTGGATGTGATCTTGGCTTCAGTACCTTGATACTATATGAAAGCTTTAGATCCAGAGGTCAGCCTCCATGAATTGATATTCAATGCACCTATTGTTATGGATGTTTGGTGGATCATACGAAAAGATGGGAATCTTATCCATTTTGGTCTCTAATGGAAGGAGGTTATATGACATGGTGATGATGGACAGTAGTGGCTCTCGATCTATGCTTGGGGTGAACTATACACCTAAATCAACCAAGCTATCAAATCGTATCCAATCTCATGCTAAGGCATGAGGCCAAAAATGATCTTAGGTTTTAATCACCATGTCAAGGCATGGTCAACCAAAATCAAAACATCAAATGTGGATCAAGGTCCATATCCTCAGCATTGAGTCAAGGCTCTTTGCTAATCAGGAGCTCATCAAGGTCAGCTCGAAGTGTTGTGCAGTAACCATTACAAGGCATATTCAACCTAAAATGAAACTCAAATTGTTTAAAAATTCACTCTTTTGGAAGCTTCCTTAGATTAAGGAACCCATGGCTCCTAAAAAGGAAACCTTCATGCCATAGCCAAGGCTTGTGACAACGAAAGGCTAATAATCAACCAGAATGGTCTCGAGATGATGGAACCATGGGATCTTGACCAGGTCCATTCTCCAAACCCAAATCATTTCCCTTGCACCCAATTTGCACCTGAGCTGCTGAGCCTTTTGATTGGAGGTTCCTCTTCATTGAAGAGGGTCGATCACAATAGGTGCTTGCACCTATTGGAAGTGGCAAACCCCCTAATCAATACTTATATAAGGGTGAAAATCTTGAAATGACTTTCCTAGAAGTCCTTATTTAGGATATCCACAATTATGACAAATTTTGACCTCATAACTTTTCTGGCATGCTCGGTAGGATGAACTTTTTCGTCTATCCTTAGGTTCAAGTAGATAATCAATTGCTTTAGGTACTTCATGTTTGATTCAAGGAATCTTTTGATGGTGCTATCAAAACATGGTGCAAAGCTATGAACCCGTTTATCAAAATGAAAACTTGAAAAGTTGTAATATTTTGTCAAACAAAAAATGGGAACAACCCTTCTACATCATTTAGGGGCTCCAATACAAAATTCTTCTATAGATAAGTGAAGGTCCTTGCTCCAAGGTGATGACATCAGTACATGTTATAGTGAGCTTATTTAGCTCAATAAGAAGAAGCAAGATCCAAGGAAAGGACAAAGAGAGTTGTCTTTCAATCTGATGATGTAGTTAACTCGTCACTAGTCCACAAGAGAGGCTTAAGTGCCGATTAGCAACCAAAGTTGGGCATGAAGAAGTTCACCCTTATAGAATAGAATAGATATAAGCTTTGGAGAGGTACTTTGTAGTGACATCAAAAAGTGACAACAATGACATCCCTACATACCTATAAGGTCCTCCAAGCCATCATGGTCATAGGACAATGAAGGAGTGCTATACAAGGGCCACACTCAAGGAATGATGCCTTTTACAAGGAGCATTGACAGTCAATGCCCATCTAGGGGGCAGCTCATGGAGAGGCTACCTCAATATGGCTTCGTGGAGAGTAAAGTAGACTTGTCAATTAATATTCTCTAGTTCCCCATAGGGGGCCCTGAGTGGAGTCTCTTTCTAACATGGTATGGAGACAAGGCGATGCCCTTATCCAAGGCACTCCACAACAATGCCCGAATGTAGTGGAAAGAGAAGTGTGAGAAGTATTTATCAGACTTGAAAGAGTACCTGAAAACTCTACCAGTGATAAGTAGCCCAAGGGAGGGAGAGCCACTATGTGTTAGTGTGCATGTTTCTTTGTTTATGCTTTTGTATTTGTGCATGCGTACATGTGTGTGTGCATGCATATGTGTGTGTGTGCTTTTTTATATATGTTCATGTCTTTGTGTGTATGTGTGCTTGTGTGAGCATAATGTATTTGCATTTTAACATATGTGTGTGCATGAGTGTGTGTTCATCTATTTATGCATATGTGTGTGTTAGTGTGTGTGTGTGTGTATATGCAAGTGTGTGTGTCAATGTGTGCAAGGGCGAGCTGGTGTGTATGGGGATGAGCTTGTGCATGTGCATGTGTATGTGTATGTGTGGGTGTGTATGTTCATTTGTGCATGTGTGGATTTTCTATGTGCACATTCATATGTGTGTGCATGCATATCTAGGTTTATATGTGCATACAAATTTGCATGTGTGTTTGTGTGAATGTATGTTTTTTTATGTGTGCATAAGCATGTGCACTTGTGTGTGTGTGTGAATGTTTGTGTGTGCATGATGTACTTGTGTGTGCATTTATACATGTGTGTTTGTGCATATATATGTGCTCTTACATTTACATGTGCACATGTCTACAAGTGTGGTTGTGCGTGTGTGTGAGTGTGCATGTTTGTATGAGGGCACATACATGTGTGTAAGAGGGTGTTTACATGTGCATGTTTGTGTATGTACATGTGTGCATGCAAGTGAGCTTGTTTACATGTGTGTGTATGCATGTGTGTGTGTGTAGGTGTGTGTTGATGAAAGTGTGTGTGTGCACTCATGTGCATGCATGTGTATGTGTGTATGTGTGCAATTGTTTGTCTAGGGGTGTGTGTGTGCAGGTGTGTTCATGTACATCCATATGCATGAACATGTGTGTAAGGGTGCAAGTGCATGTGTGCATCTTTTCATGGATGTAGGTGTGTGTTAGTGTTTTTTAGTGTGCATGAACATGTGTGTGTATGTATGACTGCATGTCTAAATGCAAGAGCACGTGTGTGGGAACATGTGTTTGTGTATGTGTGCATCTGTACAAATGTGTGTATGTGATTATACATGTTTGTGTATCGTCATGTGTTAATGCCTATGTGTGTATGTATATTTGCATGTGCATTTGTTAGTGTGCACATTTATGTGCCTCTTTATAATTGTGCCTACCTATGTGTGCTTATCTTTGTGTTTGTTACTGTGTGCACATTTGTGTGCGTGTGTGTGCATGCATGTATGTACATGTATGTGTATGCATATATATGTGTGTGTTTAAGAAAATGTGTGCATATGTGTTTGCGTGTGTGTGTGTGTGCGTGTATGTGTGTGTGTGTTTGTGTATATATGTGTGCACCAATACATGTGTTTGTGTGTATCCAAAGGTGTGTTTATGTGCATGTGATTATGCATGAGGGTGTTAGTGTGTGCTTGTGTGCAAACATGGGCACACTTGTGTGTTTGTTTGTGCATGCATATGCATGTACATGTGTATGTGTGTGTGCATGCATGCATTTATGAATGCATTTGTGTATGTGTGCATGCATATGCCTATACGCTCCTCTATGGCTGTTTGTGCATGCATGTCTGTGTGTACGCATGTGTATATGCATGAGCATGTGTGCATGTGCTTGTGTTTGTGTGTGTACAGATGTGTACGTGTTTTTGCGTGTTTGTGTACATGTGTGTCTAAGTGTTTATGAGTAAGTGAGTGCGAGTGTGTGTTTGGTTTGCATGTGTGTGCATGTGCATATGCATGTGTGTATATATGTGTGTGAGAGTGTGTGTGCTTGTCTATGTGCCTGTGTGTGCGTGTGTGTATTTGTTTATGCGTATGCATGCCTTTATGCAAGCGTGGTGCACACATGTCTATATTCATGTGTTTGTGTGTGTGTGTGTGTGCATGTGTTTTTGTGTGTGCATAAGTGTGTGCATGTGCATGCACATGTGTGTATGTATGCATGCATTTTTCTATGTGCATATTTATGTGCTTTCATTTGTGTGTGTATGTGTGCATATGTGTGAGTGTGTGTATGTGTATTTGTGTGTTCATGCATGAGCATGTGTATTCATGCATGTGTGTGTTTGTCCATTTCTACATGTGTTTGTACGTGCATGTGCATTCATGTCTATTGCACTTGTTTGCATATAGTTATGTTTATGTGTGTGTGTGCATGCATATGTTGTGTACATGCATGCATGTCTGTGCGCTTGTCTGTATCTTTGTGTGTTTGAGTCTATGTTTGTACGTGCACATGTTTATATGCATGCTTGTATGTGTGCGCTTGTGAGTGTCTATGTATGTGCATGAACACGTGCATGCATTTGTTGAAATATGTGTGTGTGCATATATGTGTGTGTGTGTGTTCATGTGTATGCTTGCACATGTGTGTGTTTGTGTGTACGTGTTTTTATATGTATGTGTGGGTGCATGTGGGTCCTAGGTGCATGACTATATATGTGCATGTGTGTGTTCGTTAGTGTGTGTGCATGTGTGTGTGTGTTTGTGTGTACATGTGTTATGCTTGCGTGTGAGTTTGTGTCGGTGTGCGTGTGTTTGTGTTTTTTGCATGTGTGATTGCATTTGTATATATGTGTACATTTGTGTGTGCATATGTGTGTGTGCGCTTTTGTGTGCATGTATGTGTGTGTGTGTGTGCATGTGTCTGCTTGTGCATGTATGTGTTCATTTTTTGGTGCCTAAGCATGTGAATATGAGCACACGTGTGTGTGTGTGTGCATGCTTGTATGTATGTTCTTGTTTTTACTTGTGCATGTGTATATGTTTGAGCACGTATGGGTGTTTGTCTTTATGATAGTGTGCACACATGCTTACTTGTGTGTTTGTGCATGAGTGTGTAGGTGTATGTGTGTGTTTGCATTTGTATGTGTGTACATGTGTATCTACATGTGTGCACACAAATGTATGTTCCTTTGTGTTTACATGTGTGCGCATGTGCATGTTTATGAGTGTGTGTGAGCATGCTTGTGTGAGTGCATGTGCGTGCTTGTACACATGTCTACGTTTGTGTATTTATTTTTGCATGGGTACATGTGTGAGCATTTTTGTGCATGAGTGCATGTGTGCAAATGTGCATGTGCAAATAAGTATTTCCATGCATATGTATGTGTGTGTTTATGTGTGCCTTTGTGTTAGTGTGAATATGTGTGCATGCATGTATGTGTGTGTGTTTTGTGTCTATACATATGTGCATTTTTTTGTGTGTGTTCATGTGTGTGAGTATGTGTTTGTGAGTGTTTTTGTATAGGTGCACATATTATTTGTTTGTATGTACACACATGTGTGCATGTCTATGTATGCATATACCAATGTGTATTTGTGTTTGTGCATGTGTAGACATTTGTGTGTGGGTGTGTGCATGCCTACATGCATTTGTGTGTAAGTGAGAGTGTTTGTGTTTGTGCATGTACATGTGCATGTGTGCACGTGCATGTGCATATGTATGTGAATGTGTGCATGTGTAAATTTGTGCATGGTCATGTGTGTGTGTGTGAGCAGGCATGTATGTGCATGTTTCTTATAAATGTGTGAGCACGTATGTGTGTGTGTGTTTTTGCATGTGCAAGTGCATGTGTGTGCATGCACATACTTGTGCATGTCTATGTACTTATTTTTTTGTATGCATTTTTGTGTGCATGTATATGCATATGCATGCATTTGTGTATATGTGTGTAGTTGTTTATGCATGCATCTATATGTTTGTGCATGGATGTTTGTGCATGTGTGCATGTTCTTATGTGTATGGATCTATGCAAGCATACTTGTGTGCCTACAAGTGAGTGTGAGCGTATGTGTGCATTCATGTGCGCATGTGCGTGTGTTTGTGTGTAGATTTAAGTGTGTGTGTGTGTGTGTGCATGTATGTGTGTGTCTATGTGTGTAAGCATGCATGTGTGCATGTTCTTACATGTGTCAGTGGATGTGAATGTTTACATTCTTGGGGTGTCTATGCATGTGTGCTTCTGTGTGTGTGTATATGTATGTTCTTATGTGTTTGTGTGTTCGTGCATGCATATACGCATGTGTGTGCCAGTGTATTTGTGTGGCTATGAGCATGCTTGTCTATACATGTGTGTGTATGTGTTTGTGTGCATATCATTGGGTGTAAGTGTATGTGTTTATATGTGTGTGCATGTATTTGTGGGTTTGTGTTTGTGTGCGCACGCATAGATGCGAGTGTGTGTGCATGTGCATGTAGGGGGGTGTGTGTCTATGTGCATGCATGTGTGTATTTGTGTGTATGTGCATGCATGTGTGTGTGTGTTTCTATGCATGTGCAAACATATCTAGGTGAGCATGTGGGTGCATGTATATATTCTTTTGTGTGTGTGTATGCACTTATGTGTGTATACACAAGCACATGTGGGCAAGTGGGTGCATGTGTGTGCATTTGTGTTCATGTGTATGTGCATGCATGCATGTGTGCATATATGTGTGTGTATATTTGTTTGCATGTGCATGTGCATATTTGTGTGTGAACTTGTGTGTGTGCATATGTGTGTGTGCCAACATGCTTGTGTTTTAGTGTGTGATTTTATCTTTGTTTGCATATGCTTATGCATGTTCGTATTTGTGTGTGTATGCATATTTGTGTTCTTGCATGTGTGTGCATATGCATGCACACATATGCATGATGTGGTGAGTATGCATTTATGTACATGTGTGTGCATGTTAGCTTATGTATCTATGTGTGTGTTGGTGCACACATGTGTGTGGATTTATGTGTGTGTTTATGTTTGTGCTTGTATGTGCACATGCATGAGTTCATGTGTATGTGTGTGTGCAAGGGTATGTCGGTGTGTTTTTGTGTGTGCTTATTTGTATAGATGTGTGTGCAAATGTATGCTTCATGTGTGTTCTTGTGTGTATGCATGTGTGTGTGTGCATATGGGCGTTCTACTGAATGCACGTGTATATGTGAGTGGATATGTATGCATATATGTGTGTATATGTATATACAGATGCATGTGTGTGCATGCATATGTGTTTGTGTGTGCTTATGTGTGTTTGTGTCTGCATGTGTGAGTTTGTGTACATGTCAATGCATGTGTGTGTGTCCAAGTGAATATGCGCTTGTGTGAGTGTGTCAATCTAGGTTTTTGTTCTTGTGTATTTGTGTGTGTGTGTATGAAAATCTTTTTGTGTGCATGTGCATGTGCATGTGTGAATGCACATATTTGTTTTTGTTTGTACTTGTTTTGTATGTGTATGTTTGTGCATTCATGTGTGTTTTTTTGTGCTTGTATTTACTTGTGTGTGCAAGTGTGTGTATGTGTGTTTGTTTCCATGTCAACATTTGTAAGTGTGAGTCTTTGGTTGTGAGGATGTGTGCTTTCATTTTTGTGTAACATGGGCATGTGTGTGTGCACGTGTGCTTATATTTGTGTGTGCATGCCTATGCATATTTGTGTTAATGGGTGAGCATGGATCAGTGTATGTCTACATGTGCATGAGTGCATGTGAGTGTATGTGTGTGGGTGGGCATGCGTGTGTGCATGTGTGTACGTATGTGCATGTGTGGGTGTGTGTATAAGTCTATGTAGGTGCATTTATTCATGTCTTTGGTGTGTGTGCATGTGTTTGTATATGATTGCATGTGTATGTGTGTGCATGTGTTAATATGTGTGCATCCATTTATGGCTGTTTGCATATGTGTGCATTTGTGTGCATGTACATGATGCATCTTAGTGTATCAGCAAGTGTACATTCATGTGCATGTGTACATGTGTGTGTGTGCACATTCTTATGTTTGATTGTGCAATTGTGCAATTGTGCATATGTGCTAACATGTGCTCATGTGGTTGTGTTCATGCATATGTGTGTGTATATAGTGGTGAGTGTGTGCATGATTGCATATGTGAGTAAGTGTGTGTGTGTGTGTGCATGTATGAACAATTGTGCATGCATGTGTATATGTGTGTGTGTGTATGGGTGTGCATACATGTGCATACATGTGTGTGTATGCCTAGGTGTGTGCTTATGAGTATGCGTATATACATGTGTTTGCATGGGTACACCTTTGTGTGTGCTTGTGTATGCATGTTTATTTGTTTCTACATATCTGTGCATTTTAATATGCATAGGTGCATGTGCATGTGCATTTGTGTGATTGGTGCACATGTGGGTTATTATTTGTATATGCATGTGTATTTGTGCATGTGAGTATGCATGTGTGTTTGTGTGCATGTGCATATTTTAGTGTCTATATATATGTGTGTGCATATGTGTGTGTATTTGCATGCTTGCATGCATGTTTATTTGTTTGTATGTGCATGTGTGCATGTGTCTATGTGTGCATGAGCCTATGCTTGTGTGTGTATGACTATGAATGGCCATTTATATTAGTGTTTTTATATGTGTGTGTCAATGCATGTATGTATTTGAGCATGTTTGCGTGGGTGCTTGTGGGTGTGTAGTAGTGCTTGCGTGTGTGCATAATTATGTTTGTAAGTGTATGTGTGTGTGTATGTGTTTGTGTGCATGTTTACATGCTTATGCAAGCATGTGTGTGTGCCGACATGTGTGTGTGTGAGCACACATGTGTGGGTCCATTCATGCATGCATTTGTGTTTATGTGCACGTGTTTTTGTCTGTCTGTATTCATGTTTGTGAATATATGTGTGCATGCATGTGTGTGTGTGATTGTCTATGTGTGGGTATTTGTAGGTGCATGCACATATGTTTGTGTGTTTATTTGTGTGCATGCATGTGTGTATATGTGTTTGCATGTGTGTCTTTGTATGTTCATGCATTTGTGTGCATGTGCATGTATGTATTTGTGCAAGGATACACAAGTGTGTGCATGTGCATGCATATATTGTATGTATGTGTGTGCATGTGTGCAAGTGTGTGTGCACCAATTTGTGCATGGCTATGTGTGTGTGTGTATGTGTGCATGTGCATGTATTTGTGTGTGCAAGTGTCGTGTGCATGCATGTGTTTGTGAGCATGTGTGTGTGGATATGTACATATGTGTGTATATGTGTGTGTGTGTATATACATATGTATGTGCATGCATATGTCTATGTGCTTGTGCATTTATATGTGTATATATGTGCATGTGCATTTGTGTTGTCCATTTGTAAGGGCATGCAAGTGTATGAATGTGTGTGTGTGTCCACTAGTGTGTGTAGGGTAGAGTGTGTGTGTGTGTGTGCATGTGTGCATTTCTACATGTGCATGCTTATGTGTGTATGTGTTTGTGTGTGTACGTACACGTGTGTGAGTTTGTATGCATGTGTTTGTGTACTTATGTATATTTATAGGGTGTGTGTGTGTGTGTGTGAATGCATGTTTGTTTGCCTATATATCTGTGTGTGAGCTTGTCTATGTGCATGTGAATGTGTATGTGCATATGCTTGTGTGTGTGTGCATGTGAGTTTATACATGTATGTGTTCTTGTGTGAGTGTGTGCTTGTATTTTTGCTTGCACATACTTGCACAAGTGTTGTTACATGTCTGTGTGATTATGTGTTGTTGTGCACATGTGTGTAAATGGGTATCTACACATGTGTGTTTATGTATGCATGTGTTTGCTTGCCAGTGTGCATGTTTACATGCATATGTATGCTTGTGTGTATGTGTGTATTGGTGTGTGTGTTTGTGGGGGTACATATCAGTGTGAGTGTGTAACTATGAACATGTATGTGTGCTTGTGTGTGTGTGGGTGTGAGCTTATGTGCTTGTGTGCATGCATTCATGTGAATGTGTGTGTCTATAGTGGGTGTGTGTGCATGTGTGTGTATGTGTCCATATGTGCACATGTGTGTGGGTACACATATGCATATGTGAGTGGGCACACATGTTTGTGCGTTAGCATGTGAATATTTGCACATGAATGCATGTGTGTTGTGCATTCATGTGTGTGCATGTGCATGTATGGGAGTGCAGGAAAGTGTGTTTGCTTACATGTGTTTTTGTATGCTTATGTTTCTGTTTTGTGTGTGTGTGTGCATGTGCAAGTGTGTGTATGTACCTTTGTAAGCCTCTGTGTGCATTCATGTGTGTGTGTGCACATGTGCGTGTGTTGCTAGCTATGTGCATGTGTACCTATATCTGTCTACATGTATATGCAAGTGTGCATGCATGTGTATGTGTGTGCATGTGCATGAGTTTGTATGTGTGCATGTGTGTGTATGTTTGTGTGTATACACATTTGTATACATGTGTGTGTGCATCTACACATCTGTGTGCATGTGTGTGTGTGCACATGTGTACTTGTGTGTTTTACTATGTGTGAGTATGTGTGATGTTTTTATGTGTGTGTGTGTGTGCACACCAGACTCTGTGTGGGTGCTTATGTGTGTATGTGTGCATATATGTGTGTTTATGTATGCATCTATAGCTCATTTTCTTGCACACGTGTCTATGTGTACATGTGTGTACAATGGGTATAAGCATATTTGTATGCATTTGTGTGTGTTAGTGTACAAATAAGAGTGCATCCTCTGTGTGTGCATATGAGTGTGCATTTGTGTGTGATTTTTTGTGAGTGTACGTGTCCTTTTATGTGCGTGTGTGAGTTTATGTGTACATCAGTGTATTTGTGCGTGTGTGAGTTTGTGTGCATATAAGTTTATGTGTGTGTTTGCATGTGT